>JAUBWS010022337.1:0-20116 GCA_032270445.1 Darlingtonia californica | reverse complement strand
GGAACTTTCTCTTATTTTGAAAGCGGGAAGTGTTGTTCAATACACTTGTAAAATGGCAGATGTGAAAACGTGTGGTAAAACTAATTGGCTTATAACGACTTATAACTTTTAATTAACGACTTATAACTTTTAATTGTCTCAGGTGAATTTGTTTATTTTTTTTTATACCATGTATCAAGCAATTCTGTTTTAATCTACAACTAAGCTTGAACATATGAACATTGTGAAGTCTTAATGTGCAGACCAGAAAATGTTGTTTGTTGTGGTATGTCAAAGTCGCATCGTGGAAGTTCAAGACGCCCCCTTTCACGGTATATAAATTCCTTAACGGAATGCTAACATTGAACACGCTCTATCAAAAGAGAAGAGTCGGGTTTCCTGACTACAACAGTAGTAGCCATTCCATATCAATTTTTAAATGTTTAATGAAAGTTTTTAAACCTACCTTACTGGATCGGGCTCAATGAGATGTAAAAAATGAGGGGGTCACTCATCTTATGTGGACAAGCGGTTTTTGAGATATTTGAATTTAAGTACCCGGCACCGTGTTGAAGTCAACATTTTTCTGGCTTTGTGTGATGGCTAACAACAGTACGTCACTTGGTTGTGGCTAAATTGTACACCTCTGAGTTAGTTCCGGCCAAATTGGTAATCCTAACCAGCAAAGGCTAGCCAAGAAACCAAGTTTCTTTAATTTTTTATATTTCTACATTTTTTTATTTTTTTGAAAAGGTCCCAAAAAAGAGTGAACAGTATTTGGCTTAAAGGTGTGACAGGTGCGTGCCTCAAATTCATTTGAAAGAAAAACAGAATAAACAGAAATATAGAAAAAAATAAAAAATAAAGCAAGAATATATATAATTAATTTGCCCAGACTAGGATTCGAACCTTCTGGAGCATTTTGCCCTCTTATTTCTAGCCGTTAACGTTACCACTGGTCCATCGCCACAGCTGAAAATCCGTAAATTTTAAAAATTTATCACGTGGGCTGTTATATTTACAATATATATAAGTGTATATACACCTCCATACTGGATGTATCGTCCATTACTAACTAAGAGGTGTACAATTTAGTCAGCACCACGTCACTTTACACACCCACACACAGCTGTTTCATTCAGGTGCCTGCTGGTGCCACAAGAACTCATTTTTACTATTTTATAATACCTGACTCCAAATAATAAATCACAGTTACTGTGAAGGGTGGTAACTTTGCCCAGAAATTAATAAATAACACCAAATATCTTTATCATTAATAACTTGTTGAGTTGTAATAGTTGTCTCAAATTTTGACATTTGTACCAGTTCCAGTTCAACTTCTATAATGCATTCTTGGTTGAATTGTGTTTGCTCAAAGATATCAGCCTTCAAAGATGAAATTATCGAAAGGCAGAGAAAATATAACTTTAGCCAGTTTAATATCCTAAAATGAAATTGCCTTTTAAATGAAAACGTCTAATATTAGTTGCGTCACATATAATATCTGGTGAGAAATAAAGGCGGGCTCAAATATACTTTTTCAAAATATGAAAAATTGCCAAATCTTACCTAAAAATGTAGCCAAAATAAGCCAAAACAGGGCCAAAAATAAACAAAAGATGTCCTTCTTTTCCAGCAAAACTAATTAAAGTGGGATACTCAAGTAATTCTATAATAAGTGTTTTGAACATAGAAAAATATCCAACACTTTAATTAAATAATCAGGATAGTCATGATCAAAAACATTGTCCACTGCAAAAAGCCAAATCATGGAAATCACTTGAAATTTTTAGGATTTGTAGCTGAAGGGTATATGAATTTTCTCAAATGAAACTTGGTCGTAACTTGAATTTTCATTTTTCCCATGTTTTCCAAGCTTTTGAAGAAAAAAATTGAATTTAACCTAGAAGGAATGCAATACTGCATAGCTTTTCAGATTCAGTCTTGAATGTCAAAAAGGGGGGCTTGATGTGAAATTTTCCTTTTTGCAGTTTTCTTGATTTAAGTGAGTACGAAAATTACCAAAGCCGAAATTTTCATCATCAAGAGGGGATTAGAGAATTCTATTTTGAGGTGGCTTGACCTAAAAGAGGGAGTGTCTTTTTTTAGTGCACGCTGTGTACAGAGCCCTGGCCACCCATAAATTCGATTCTACTGGCTTTCCTCTGATACATTTCAGTAAAACTCTAGGAGCAATTAAGATTCTAGAAACAAACCGCTTTCGTGGTTTATTGCATTTTTTGAAAAAAAAGCCAAAGTAGGGGTAATGAAGCAGAAAAAACAATATCAATCAAATAAATATATAACCTAAATATTATAAATAAAATAGAAAGGTAGGGCTTTCTTATGGGTTTTGCATCTTCTTTATAATGTAAACAGAAAAAAGATAATGATCAGTCGAAAATGAGTGAAATTTCGAATTTTTGAAAAACTGTGTTGAAAGTTGAGTTTTTGTTTTTTCTCTTCAAAAATACTGACAGTTTGATTTAAAGATAGAACATGTTTTGTTTTGTAAAAAACACTTTAACAGGTGAGTTCACTTTGGTTAATTGATGAATATTATCTAAACAGGGGCGGATCTAGGATTTTTTCATGTGAAGATAATTTCGGTAGAATTTGATTTTATTCGGGCGGTGGGCGTCTTTCGGTAAGGGCGGTGGGCGGACTCCCTTGTTTGAAGCCGAACTGATGGGGAAAGTTGCGCTCCTGCAGCGAGCGCCTCTTGTGAGCCCCAAACACAAGTGCACATTAACTTTAAACGGACCGCCGAGGCGGTATTATGTAAGAGGCTAAACTTACGACTCTCTTTATAAGCTATCATTTTACTTGTGGTTCAAAATGCATTAGGGAGATTGCGCAAAAAACACAAATCTAGAACGTTGGTTTAAATCTAACTGAATAGACCGAGATTTTGGAAATTCCCTTTCCTGTCGAAATGTCATTTTAAAATTTCCCTGTTCGTTGGCTTGAACTTTCTCATTTTCTAGAAGAACTAAATTTCACGATTTCATGGATCGCATGATTCATTGTAAGTATGACACGTAGTGATTTAAAACGATATATATCGTTTTGAACATTTTCGGAAGTTTCGCGGATACCCCACAAACCGTAAAAGTTAGCTTCTTTAATTCCCTCCCTACAGTAGTCCTGAAAATAAAAAAATTAGTCTTGTTAAAACCAACTGTTTCCATGAATTAATTTCAGGGTATTGATAATATTTCTGGCCGTGAGGTAGAGACAAACATGTAACATCTTTGTGTCCGAAAAATACGTTTGGAATTGTCCGAAACGATTTGAATTCTTCTAATTTGATTAATCAAGAAATTATTAGCTAAAAACTGAAAGGAAGACTCCTTGTGGGTGATTAAAATAATGTAAGATAAATGATATTGTATATTTTCATCGATTTTAAAATAAAAATCTGTATTTACAAATATCTACTACCTATATCATAGTTTTAATGAAAATATCAAAAATAAGAGAACAAACCCAATCTACTTTTTGTTTTGAATTGAATTCCATTCCGTGGTGAGTAAACAGAATCATACCAAATAAATAGCTTGAATGAGATTCGGCCGACACAAAGTAATCCAAAGTGGATGGGCCAAATTCTACTTATTACTTAAAACCACTGGTTTTACTGATTCCAAATAAATTGAAATTTAAGACCAGCTTTATTGGTTAATAAAAAAGCGAAGACGTGAAAAATAGGGTTGTATTCTATGGTGCAAATAAATAGTTATAACGAAGGCATATCATAACATAGTTTACAATTCCTAGACCAAAATACAGCTGCCAAGATTCAGGATTTTCTGATTTCCATTGAGTGACTCCGTTCAGCCATTTGTATAGACAAATAAAATAAAATAACATGTCAATTTTATAACAACCATATACTGACAGCTGCACGTAAGTCCATAGCAAGTCTTTCAGACCCAGTCAATAGTATGGAGCAAGAATTGTAAAGAACACTTGTTGGATTGTAACAGTGAGACACTGTAAATAAAATCTGTTTCCCTAGATTTATTAGAGAAAAAGACGCCGTTCATTTCTGTGGTGTTTCCAAAACGAGGCAGTTAAACATCAATAAAATTGATTTAAGTTCGATTTGCTTTAATAGTTAATCTCATGGGTTTTATTTCCTCGTTTATCATTCAAAAGTTTACAATAAGCCTTTCCTCTCTCGTTATGCTCGAGTCTCGAGTCTCTTTTAAGTCAACTTTAAACACTTAGTTACGTCACATCTGCTTTCCTCATTGAACTTATGTTTCAAACTGATATAAGATACAGGTAACTGACATCAGTTTCAAACTCAGCTTACAAATTCTCTACATGTTGTTAAAATCACTCCACTCATAACGCCACGGTGGTCTAATGGTTAGCGAGTTTGACTCGTGATCATACGTTAGGAGGTTCAAAATCCAACTCAGGTACTTTTAGCAAGTTTAAAATAAATTCAAATATTTTATGGTGATTTAGGTTAAAGATGTAAAGCATCTCAAAAGCATATAAAACACCTAGGGTTACTTGTCACTCCGAAGCAAATTGGGAAAGGCCACAAGTAAAATAATCGAGGTTTTTTTGGGATCGATCTCAGTATAAGCTTGTCGATAGTGCTTGCCGATAGTGCCTGCCGATAGTGCAACCAACTTAGCAACTTTGCAATCTTTAAAAGCTTATAGCTCTAAGATTATTCAATAGCTGCAAAGATAGGATAGGATACATAATGAAGCCTAAGCAGACAGACTGAGCTTGCGCGGTTTCATTAACGCTTAAACCCTCCAGAAACGTTGATAACGGTGAGGTTTTATTTTATTTTTATTCAGACAGAAATGACACTTTCAAGCTCTCTGCTAAATAATAAAAAAAAAAATGACCCGAGTTGGATTTGAACCACCAAACATATGATCACGAGTCAAGCTCGCTAACCATTAGACCACCGCGGCGTTACGAGAAGAGCGATTTTAACAAGACTTTGTAAGTTGAGTTTGAAACTGATGTCAGTTACCTGTAACTTATATCAGTTTGAAACATAAGTTCAATAAGGAACGCAGATGTGACGTAACTAAGTGTTAAAGACAATTTCCATTACCAGTTCACCTATAACAAGTAGTAAATAATGTTAAAATAATTAACCTGGGTTTTGGTGTCTAATCAAAACCACAGGAAGGGGTACTTTGTGCTATCCCTCCCCCTCATAAGTCCTGACAGAAACAAGCGATGCTCAAAAAACTTGGTACACATATAGCCTCACATGAATTTTACAATTTTTTGAAAAAGATTTTGAAAAATTGCCCCATTATGGTAAAATGCTGTCAAAAGTGCCAAAAGATGACCATTATCATGGTAAGTTTTGATAAATCAGTAGAGAGTACCGAAAAAAAAATTTTAAATCTGTTTTCAGTTTCTGGAAGCTAAAACATTTTTCTTTAACATGTTCTGGTTTTTACGTTTTCCACATTATTTAGGCCAAATATATATATAGCGCTGAAATTGATTAAAAATCTCTTAAAGAAAAAACGTTTCTATGACGTCACAAAACATGATGATATCATAAATTGGATGTCAGCAAAAACTTTAACCGGTGACAAAACTATATTGAAAGTATGAAGTTGGGTGGATTAACCGTTAAAAATTATGGCCATTTGCTTTTTAGAAGGCGATAGCCCAATTTTTGCACAATATCTAAGTTGCCACCTACAGTACAAACATGCCATTTATATGATGGAACGGACAAACTTAGCTTCATAAAAAAACCACAATTTCAACATTTTTTGAATATTTGGACATAATCTACGTGTTGACCGGGGGACTGCCCTGGTGCATGGGTCGCAGAGCTCCTATGTACCTACCACGTACCTACCCGTACTACGTAAAAGAAAATAACAATCATTGGCAGTTAACCCTACCGTACCTGCCTAAATTCCTGGCATGGAAAAGGTTTATAAAGTCAGACAAATATTAGGGAAATGACATCTGCAAATGTGACAAATGGATTGATGGCAAAATTGACATTACACTTTGTTGCAAACACAGCATAAAGTGTTAAAATGTAGTATTAATGAAAATTTCAGCCTTGGATAGCTGAGAGCAGCAATGTGTTTAAAACATGTGTTTTTCTTACCTTATTATGGGAAGGCGAATTGACTTGAGACTCTTGTAATAACACCAAGGCCATTTTGTCAACCTTGAGGCAACAACAGCATGAAAAGAAATTCACCCTCCTTCTGTGAAGTTGATCAATGTTTTCTTGTTTTTAGATAATACCTTTGATTTGGTTAAGGTTTGCCATGATTATTTATATAAGACTCTAAAATGGACGAATAAAAACAAATATAGTGAAAACCAAAATTATTGGGCTCCATAAGCTTCAAAATAAACAACATTAGCTGATAGGATTGACATAATGACCATTGATAATAATAACCCATAAAAATAAGTTTGCTAGCAGCTACCTTCGCCTCTAATAAGCCGGACAGATGAGAAATGAAGAGGAATGAATATACAGAAATGGGCAATTATACCAAATTTTAGCTTTTCTCATTTCCAGTTTCCTCGACAAGCCAGGCTAAAAACATATTCGTTTAAAAACATATAACTTTAGAAAAAATCTTCACTTGGTGAGAAAAATATCTTCACTTGGTTGAATAGGCCAATTAAATCTTCGTATTTCGTCACGTGAATCTTCACTTCGGAAGTGGTGATAAATTTGCCATACGGTACCGATGAAATAAACACAAAAAACAGTATGAATAATCGCGGCTAAACATGATATGAGTCAGGGCTAAAATTATGCGTGCGAAGGCAGTCCGAGGGCGCGAGCGGCAGCGGCGAAAATTTGGCGTTACGGGGTGAAAAAGGACGGGGTTTAGCAGCGCGATGCGATTTGAGAGGTTATATTGGCTCCAAGCATTCAAGTATAAGATTTTTGATTGGAATATTTCACTAATGAAGAAAATGTTTATATGATTTTGTTTTCCTACATCTTTAACACGAATTCTATTTTTTGAAAAATCAAGTGAAGATTTATGTTCACTTCATCACTCTGAATCCGCCCCTGGCAAAGCAGAAGTAACATTTCACTATGTGCCAGTTTAGTTTTCCTTGGCAGCCTTGACATAAAAAATTCTTGTCATTTTATGGCGTGTGGTTGGATGCGCACGTGTCTGCACATGTCTGGATCAGGCTTTGGTATGCTTTTTTATTCTAATAATCGCACACCTGAAACTCTAAAATTGCACGTGCAAAAAAAATCTTTCAGAAAATAATAAAACAAAGAATAATAATAATAGAAAGTAGCAAAGATGAAGAACATCAACTTGAAGAATTAACAGTTTGTTATATTTTATCCCTAAGATATTTCACGTAAAAACTTTGCAAATGTCCTCAAAGAAACATTCCAATGAACAGATTTTTTATACCATTTCATGACTTTTCTGTGGTTCTGTATGTGTGATATATATAGCTTATAAGCGGAAGAATTTCAAAACTCACATTTAAGTTCAGGTCCCCTTTGGTTTAAAAATAGGATAGTTCAGTGAGTAATTCTGGGACAACAAAGGAGGACTAGTAAAGTATAATAATGTTTGCTTTACTGCATTATTTTCACCAGTTCCACTAGCAAATCAGTGGGAAATTTTCGAAGAAGGATTTTAAATCTTAGGAATCTAAATCAATGACAAGTAGCACTGAAACTGAAACGCAGGTGCAAAGTGTAATCTAAAAATACACGCCTGACAATTTTATTCATTGACAAGACTGCACCTCCCCCTCTTTCCAGCAAAAAGCTGATAACAGGGACAAAAAATTGTCCATAGTTCCCAACTGAACTGTGAAGAAACAATCAATTTTGCTCTTTTTAAACGGCCAATATGATATGCACATTTCCTATCCTGACATATTTGAAATTTAAAAATAGATCATAACAGAAATTCTCAATAAGCTTCATTTTACACATTCATTTTCAAGCATTGGCCTGCTCTGTGGGCATTTTAGCTTACCGTAACCTACATGCTAGTCTTTTTGTTGTAGGTGCCAGTTCAGGCATAGGAGCAGGAACAGCTTTGTATTTTTCAAAATGCGGTGCAAAACTTTCGCTGTCTGGTAGGAATAAAGAAAAGTTGAAAGAGGTTGCTTTGGAATGTGAAAGAGCCAGTGAAAATCAAAATAAGGTATCTACAAAGTTTCTGTTGAAATTTGATTTTGATCATTGAACATTGATTTTTGTATCATTAACGTACAAATATGCCTATTCGCATACGATGTATGCCTCGATCCTTGTTTACTCAATGTACAAGAATTATTACCTAGATCGCTGTTTGGCCAGAAAATACAGAAGTACTAGCAGGACCCAGGCCTCAGGTCATCATCTTACATGACACATTTTGATTTTCTGTATTGTAATATTCCTATTTGCTTATAGTTTCACTGAAACTTCACAATGTGGTTTTTATTATAGGCCTGTTCTCTTTGGGCTCATGCAGACCTTTCTATTCATTTGCAATGAATTATAAGTAAGATATAAGAAAAATATATTCTCATTCCCTTATTTGTTTTGAAACAATAGCTTTTGTTTTTGTTATATAACCTTTGTGAAAATTTCCTAATAAAATCTAACTAATCATTTTTTCTAAATGATTTGCTGTAGCCATTGATTGTCTCTGGTGATTTGTCAAAAGAAGAAGATAACGAACGATTAATGCGTGACACCATCGAGCACTATAAACAACTGGATATTTTGGTAAGTTGTAATCCGGTTTGTGTTGAATAAACCATCATCCCAAATAGCAGAGAAAGTCCACTACTATGTGTCCACAAAACATGTGTCTCCTTGTATCTTAGGTTTTTCAATTACAAAATATCTCTATTTTAAAGCATGACTGTCAGAAACTGTGATGACCTACACATACTGTAACATTTTTTTCAATAGCTGCAGATACTTTATTGAAATACTTTGATGCATTACTGCAAATGGCTTCCATTGTTACACAATACAATATCAGTCAATTTTCATGACAAAGGAAAAGAACTGAAGAATTTTTAAACCTGATAAAACATTTTCAAAGAAAAGCATGTAAATGTTAATCGATGTTTACGAGGCGACACAAATTTTGTGGACACACTGTATAATAGCTTACGGAACTTCGAAGAAAGATGCTACTGTACATTAAACCGATACAAAAAGATAATAAGATGAAAAAACCAACTTATGAAAGATCTGTTTATACGAGAATTTCATTTTAGGACGAAATGATTCTTTCTAACGATACCATTGATTGCTTAAGGGGTATATTATCCCTAGTGGTCTAAATTAGTTTTATTTTGGATAGTTGCAAGTTATAGCTTTTGAAAACTCATTTTCACTTTATGAATTTCACAGGTATTTCTATCAGCCTTAGTAAAATAAGTTTGCCTTTCTTTAGATACTTCGTCTAATTTTACTTTTAACTATTTTCTAAACAAGCCGTATTATTAAAAAGCATTAAACACAATGCCGAAAGAATTTGTTTTCATTCAATCAATCTTTTGTATTTAGGTCACAAGTGCTGGAATCCTGTTGACAGGAACATGTGAGAACATGACAATGGAGAACTATGATAAACAAATGAACATCAATACGAGGTCACCCTTTTTTATAGCTGCCTTCTTTTTTCTTACCAAACTATGACCTTCGTTGTTGATACTTACTTAACATTTGCTGTTTGGTAATTTTTGGACCATGCTCCCTGGTGTATCTTTCCCATTCCGAGCTAACTGGAATTTTACACTTAATCAGTTTACTGAATATCGTTTTTGAGGTGGCGACAAGTAATAAATAAATGCCTTGTAGGTATCCATAGATGATTTGAAAATGTTATTAAATAAGGATATCCAGAAAATCTTGTGTTCCCCATTGTATCAGATACTGGTGTGATTGATTCATAACCTGACATTGTTCCCAACATGGGCTGGATAGCACAGTTGGTAGAGCAGTGGTTTAGATAATCCGAAAGTCGTGAGTTCGAGTCTCATCCCAATTCAGAATTGTTCGTGTTGACACTTTCTGGTAAATTCCTGAGGATGATACAAATCAAAGATGTTTCGATTTTCATAATTCGAAATTTTTTCTTTTGTTCATTTTCTAGGTCTGTTTTTCATTTGAGTAAATTGGCTATACCGCATTTAGTGAAAACTAAAGGTAAGCTACTGTATTTCAATCTTTTCCTTTTCAGATTTTTTATAATTTGGCAAAATTTACTCAACAAACCTTACAAGTCAGTTTGTTTTCTAAAACTCAAGCCCGTTTTTCAGGTTGGCATTTGGCATTGTTGCCTAAGAACTGAATTAATTGAAATTTAAACCAAAGACTTGTTTGGTTTCTCTGTATTTAGCAATAACTTACCCAGGATGGGCTCTTCAGCTTAATGTATCATATAATCATACTACTTTTCCTAAGTAAAGAGAAAAGAAAGAAAAAAGGAAAAGATCATTATTCAAACCGTCCCTCTCTCGAAAGAAGAAGTCATTTCACATACTATGGACATTGATTAGTTTCATACAGGTTGAACACTTCTGTGCCGGAAATTTTCAACATTTTTGGAATCTTTGGAGATTTATTTCTTGTCCGGGGATCAATCCCTAAGGGAATGAGTCGCGAAGCTTCTAGGAAATAATTTTTAAATTCGCATGACAAATTTGTGTCATTGGCACTTAGATTAAGTATAAACTCACAAGATTTTCTCTTTTTCATTTTATGAAATTGTTTCAGGTAACATGGTCCATGTATCAAGTGTAACAGGTGTGAGAGCGGTAAAATATTATTCTATTTATCATACAACATTTTTTACTCCTGAGCCTTAGATGTTTACAAACCCTGTCTTTTTGTACTACGTCACAAACCTTGTCTTGTACTAGGTTGCAAACAATTACTTTCTTCACCGTCTCTATACACCTATTTAGATATGAGAACAAACCACGGAAGGCTTCTAGACCTTTCTTTATTGGATCTGCGTATCGACATAAATTTTATTTTCTCGTTTTGGTTATTTTTTAATAATTTAGTGCAGATTTTCCAAAACTCTCATGAAAACATAAAACAAAGTCCAGATTTTATGCAACCAATGCACGCCAAAAATGTGTAAAATACACTTTTTTGTTTGTTTAATAAGAATTACATAAATCAGACCTGACCTCGGCTGTTTTCTTGCTTTCTTTAGTCAAATGGTATAATAGTTTTATATTTGATGTTTAGTTTCCCGGAGTGAGCGCATATTGTATATCAAAAGCAGCACTTGACCAATTTACAAGAGTTACAGCGTTAGAGCTTGCTCCACAACAAGTACGTGTAAATGCCGTCAATCCGGGAGTTATCAAGACAGAAGTTCACAAAAGAGGTGGGATGTCAGATGCAGATTATGAAAAGGTAATAGCTTTGTCAATTTTGAACAAGTCCATGTGGAGGAGTATTTTCTTTCTAAACGGCACGCAGATTTGAAAAACTAAAAGAAAACACTCCTCCACATAGGGTTTTTAATTTTGTCAATACCTAAGGTGAAAAAAATTGGTGTAATTTGGATTTCACGGTTTCAGATACAATATTTTGCCGTTTTTCTCAATTTCCATAAATTCTGTCCTTTTATTCGGTATTTTTGAAAATAAAGGATTTCTAAGGGGATTGGCGATTTGAAAAACTGAGTTTGCTAAATCACGCGCCTTGAGTGCCTTAACATGATATTATATGATTACGGAAAGTCTCGCAACGGATCCGTACTCGGAAATCCCGCTCAAGCCACCAGTGCTATAACCACTCGGCCTCGGCTTAACTGCCATCCATACGCTCCGGTGTGTCTGCGCGCTGTCATCATCCACCCCATCCACCTCGCGCTGTCATCAACCTCATCCACATAGGTCTTCAACTTGGTTATGCACCATTATTTTTGCCATTATTATCCAACAAAATGAAATGTCGCTATCTCATTTAACTAAACACCCGTTTATAGGAATTTTAACAAATATTTTTCTGGGTGAATTCTTTGAAATAAACCTAAAAGTACTCAATCAATCCCAAAAATCCCACGGGAACAATCAAAACTCACAAGACATCTCGAAAAAATCAAAAAAATCTCGTACATCATATTTTGAGATCGGACGATCACTAAGGCTGGCCCAAACCCCAGGTACTGGCTCTTCTAAAATGATATATGGACAAATAAAAAATATACATCTTTCTCACAAAATTATGAGTTTTTTGAAATGTCTGTATACAAATACTTTCCCTTTATTTTCGCTATCGTCTGGTTTTATGGCATCAACATTATTGCAAATTTGAAATTGGCCAAGACGTAATGTGCGTATTGTTGACTATTAGGGCGTGTAGGCGCGCGGGTGCGTAAGACGCGTATTGTTGACTGTTCATGAGCGTAGACGTGCAATGCGCGTAATTTAGCTCGAAAAAACCTGATCTTTTTTCTATCCTAACCAGTAGTTCTAGAACTGTGCCGATATTTGCTACTTCTCTTGCGAATGTGGCATACGCCGCTTCTTGTGAGAAGACCTGGTACTGGGTAAGATTTTCTCGAGTTATCGTAAATCAAAACATGGTGATTTTCCTTCTTTTGTACTTTTTCTTTCAGTTCTTATTGAAATGCAAAGAGACACATGCGTTAGGGAGATATGGTGAAGTTGAAGAGGTTGCTTCAGTAATCGCCTTCCTTGCTTCGGATGCTGCCTCCTTCATTACAGGTGTCACCCTACCTGTTGATGGGGGTAGGCACGCTATGTGCCCTAGATAGTCATTGCAGGTTGTGTTGGATGGTAATGATTTCCCCGGCTATAAATACGACTGTTTTTTCTTTAGTAATTTATAGTAAGTTTAATCTCATAATAATATGAAGTAGAATTGTAAGATCTACACACCTTGAGGACATTTGATTTCCATCTGTTTTTTCACCAATTGCAATGTGATTTTTTATCCAGAACACAAGTTGTCAAACTGTAGAGCACGAATCTATGATGACTTCATATACATCGTATTATAAATGCTCTTAGCTGGAACACTCGGCCATCGAAATAGATCTCATCGGACTAAAATGTCTTTACTTTGAATTTCGTAAGTTTCTCTGTAAATGTTTCTAGTGGTGAAGGTACCTCAGTATGAATATTTTTGAGGACGATTTGTGATGATATCTTCGATGAATACTGATATTTATGCTATCATTTTCTAGCTCTTTGATTTTTGAAATTTCTAGTTTCTTAAAACGTTTTCAAATTACAATTTTATACACCAACTTATACATTATTGCATATAGTTATTTTTGTGATAAAATTTTGCTTATAATTATTAAGATTTATAATAGAATTTTGTTTAGAATTATAAGGGAAGGTAGAATACAATAATTTTAACTTTTCAAATCAAATAATGTAGACTCTTGAGATATGGTTCATCACGTAAAAATTCCCCTCTCTCTTCTAACCGGGTTGCCAATACTTTCGTTGGCCTAAACTTATTTGGTCTTGAAAACGAAAACGAAAACGAAACATTTCGTGAGTTTTTTGTAACACTTGAATATGTCTACCCTGTGTTTGAGTCTTCTCACGGAAGACTCAACCTGACATTGGAAAATTCATTTACCGTATACTGGATGGTCTAGTAAGCTATGGGACCACGAGCAGCATTTTTCATCCACACGCAGCAAAATAAGTGCTGCTTTATGTGGATAGACTATTCTGCACATACGGGGCCACAGATAAAATTTGTTAGGGAAAGATTGCAGCACCTTTTTTGTTGCGTGTGGATAGAAAAATGCTGCTCGAGGCACGTTAGATGTACAGACAAGAAAGTTTTTGACCGTCTGCCCAATTCAACCACTTGTGTCTTTAAACTGTACTCTTAATCAAACGATGCTGTTTTCAATGATCTAAAAGATCAGGAGATCTAAAAAGATTTTGTATTGCCCCTCAGGAACAATAATGATACTTTACGGGGAGAAAGTTTCGCGTTTTCGCGTTTTTTGGTCATTTTCGCGAAAGTTAGTCCTGGCAAAAAAAACTGACATGCGGATTCGCGAAAGTATATCCCACGCAAAATGGCCTAGGAAGCCGATTCGCGAAAGTTAAATTGAAGAAAAAAAATTATGATTAAAAATTCATGTTTGATGTAAAGAAATCTCTGTTTTATTTGTCAAAATTCCAATATTTAGAGAAAAAAAACTGCACAAAAACCGAAAATCGCGAAAGTTTATCCCACGCGAAGTCCACTTTTCCAGTTTAACGCGAAAGATTATTTTACGCGAAATAGATTTAATCCCTCATTCGCGAAAGTAAATCCCTAATATTTCGCGTTTTTTTTTCCTCGCGAAACTTTCTCCTCGCGAAACTTTCTCCCCGCGAAACTTTCTCCCCGTAAAGTAGGTAAAAGAATTCACCTTGACTATTCCATTCTTTGAATCTTCTTCTTCTTTTCGTTTTTGCTCTTCTTCTTTTTCTGAAAGATCGAATTAAGAAGTTACATTTAAAAACCAGGACAGTTTTTTCTTATCAGCAATTCTTCTGAAAAACTGTAATAATCTTTTAGTATGTATATTGGTATATGCATAGAAAAAACTTGATTGAATAACCGATATATTAAAGTAACTACTAGTATATTCATAGCCTAAAACCTCATTTCATCCACTGGGGTCTTTTTTAAACGTTTTTACCGATGTTTACATAAAATTGATGGTCTTACGTTCTTTGAGCATAATAAAGATAATTCAGTTGGACACACATTTCAATGAAAGCTAGCTAAGTATACCTTTGAGCTTGATCAGATACTCTCTGTTTTCTTCTAACCAAACTTCAGTCTTGATTTTTATTTCTTCTTCAGTTAACAGCAACTAGAAGAAATTCAACCATTTGTAAATTGAATCCAATTTCTGTTTTTATAGTGCAGCGCAGGATACAGGGCATTAGGGTACCTAATACTGCGCTATCAATCTATGCCATTACGTTAGTAGCAGATAAGAGAACGGCAACCCTGAATTTGACCTGAATCCTATGGACCTTGCAACTCGTTAACTTTGAAATAAGCTGTTAAAGTACAACACCCTTATGCCTAAGAAACTGTTTGGCTCAATCTTAAATTCTGATCAGATTTTCAAACTGAAAATTCGTAACTGTTAAAGGGACTGGAATTTTGTGCTTTGACAACTCTTCAACAGAGATGATAATTTCAAAAATTCTACATTTATAAGCCTCTACTCCCCCCATGTCTAAGCATTTTCCTTCTTGTGTCACAGAAGTTGTGTGCGGCTTTTACGATTACTAATGGCAGTTTACGCTCAACTCAGGCTACATGCATACATTATACGTTTTTACTATGGTAAAGTGCCAATTTAGGGGCGGCGTCTTACTTTCCTCTGCTACTATCAGTTAGTACATTTGGTACTAAATACTGGATGGTGATACTGATTTTTTTTCATATTGCGGGTTAGCGGATAATTTGTATACTGTTTTTTCCTATGACCTCAAAAAAAAACGAAGAAAAAAATAGAAACGGTCAACAGTAATAGGGTATACAAAATTAGTAATTCTGTAAATTACAATAGATATACCAATATGTAATCATGGACATTGCAATAGCTCTGAGAGACTTCTAAATACAAACCTTGTCAATTTCTTCATCTTCTATGCCTTCCAAATCAATCTCACCGTCGTCCTTGACGGTTAGTTCGTCTTTCATTTCTGAAAAGAAACATGTTTAATGAAAGAAACAGATGACAGCAAATCACAATGCGTATGTAATACTTAGATGTATAACTTAAAGTATAATTTAGAGTATAACGAAACTCGGTACCGATTTTAAAATATTTATTTAAAAATTGAATTTTCGCAGATTTTATCAATTTGGTTAGTGCTTGCAAACTAAGGTTAATATCTCAAAATATACACAGAATTTAACTATACTCGCTGAAAATGTTCCTGAGCAGTTTTTCTAGACCTTTCAGATTGTGTAGTTTATTTTCTCTAAAAATGTGTTCGAATTTCATGGTTTTGAAATCCTGAGTCAGAATCCTATGTCTAACACCAAAAAGACGATTTTGAAGATAACAGCTGTACATCCTGAGTAGTGACACCCTCAAATCTTAAAATATAGAACTTAAGGCCGACAAGAAACCAAATTTGGTGATAACCCCGATATGAGAACAATTTGCAAAATATCGAAGGTAATCTCATTGTCTAACATAACAAAACTCAATAAGTGGTTTCTTGGTCTAGGGGAAAATACTTATCAATTCCAGCAACGAGACTATCAAATAATGCCAGTCGATTTGATACTTACGTTCTTTTCCTTCATTTTCATTTTTCTGTACACGACTTTGATCCAAAAGAAGAGTACTACTTGCAACTGTACCTCGAGTTGTATTATCATTTTCGTTTTTTAAATTGTTCATATCTTCAGTATTGTTATCGTCGTTTTTCCTTTCTTCTTCGTCTTTATGGATGACATATTTTGGAGTTTTAAACTCCCCCTTTTCATCAAGTTCGTAACAGTAAAAAGAATAATCTTGAGGAAGTTCTTTTCTATAGTCAAATGATTTGGATTCTGATTTTAAATCTTCAATGTCATATTGTATACTTTTCCTTTTATCAAGAAGTTCTTCAAGTTTTTCTTGTGTTCTTGTCACTTGCGCGAGAACGTCAGTGGAGACGAAATGATATTGTCCGCTTATTTCTTGCGCAAATTTCACACGATTTCTTCCTTCAGTGTAGCATGGAGGGTCTGCTTCTTCTTCTAAATCTACCGTTTTAAATTCATCTGTCGTCAATTTTCCAGTGGCTGTTTTACTAAAATCCATCAGTCTCTTAAAAACGGTGGTTTTACTCATACGAACCAACTTGACTATATCTTTCATCGTCACATCAAAGTGAAAAAGTTTTGCAGCTATTATCAAAGCTAAAAGAAAACAAAAAAGATTTGTTGTCACGAGTCAATCTTACAAGTTTCCCTGCTAATCAAGACATTCAAAAGTAGATAGAGACCTGCACCACATAAAGCTGATGGTCTTCTTCCAAAATGTATCCAATCTTTTTTCATTCGTGCCATTATACGCAGAGCAGCCATTGACACTTCATTTTCTTTCTCACCAAAATCTAATTGATGGGCGAATCGATGGATGTAAAGACTAGGATCTTCAATGAAATAAAACAAAAACTTTCATCAGTTTTCATAAAAAAACCAGTAGTTAGTTTAAATATTCATATCAATTTTTGAGAGCGAAAATTCTTCAATTCTCAATGTTCTATTTCGAGTTTAAATGCAATTGTCGCATTTCGGTCTTTTTGCGGCAGCAATAAATTTTCGAAGGAGAATGGAAATTAGATTTTACCTCGAAACTACTTCCGTAATATTTTGGCTTAATATAATAGGATTTTATACAAAGGGCCATGGCTATTATCTTGCGTGGATTTGATTTCGCACTTTTTTGTTTTTGAGCAGAAAAATTTTACATTTTGTTTAAATTAAATTTACATCAGTACTATGCTGATCATCATCATTTTCATCAGAAAATCAGAGAAATGACACCAATTAACTTGCAAACACATACCCACAATTGGACAATCTATACATAGTTCGCGTGCCAATTGTAAAAATACTCTTCCAAGTGTCACAACATCACACTGAGTAAGAAAAAAAAATTCAACATTTTAATATTGCACAAGGAAATTTTGGCTTTCCATATAAAACTTTTTTTTATGTAAAAGAAAGCTACCTGTACAACATCACATATGTCCAGTAACATATCTAAAAAACAAGATTTAGCTTCTTTTATTTCAAGAAAAAATGTTCACGTATTAAACTCATATAATGGAACATATAGCAAAAAAAGATGTAAAAACAAATAATTTCTCACGGGGTGTTTTTTCTGTTCTTGAAACTAAATAGAGACAAGCTCCAATCACTTGAATAGTTCGTCTGCCAGAAGTAAACCTCTTGCTTACAGCCATTTTATAAAACATGAATGCAGATTCCAAACAATGATTTGTCATTTTCAGCTGTGATCCAAGCTGATTTATCAACCGCTTCCCTGAAAAAATATTGAATTGGTTGGAATTGAATATTAAAGCAAAAAATCCATTGCTTAGCCAATTACTGAAAATGAGGCTGAAGTTTTCTTAAAATCTACATATTTTGGATTTTTTTTTCAAATAGATATTTAAAAAGAAATTTTCTGCGAAAATTAGGCCAAGAGTATACATTTTCAAAAAGTTTCATAAAGATATCTTCTGTAGAGCACAAAATTTCCTGTTCTCTGTCCTAATCTAATTGATTACAGGTCTGGAAGATCTCATCGGAAAAAACTTCTTAACTTGATTTGAAATTTCAGGCTGGACGCTTTTTCCTAGCATTTTGGCATTTTTCAGACTCATTCGCCTTATAAAAGCATGCAAGGAAAAGAAAACACTTCAGCTGATAGCATAAATCAGTTTAATTTGACAAAAAAACATCAGTTGCAAAGAACAAAAGAAAGATCTTTTCATTCCTATTGACGTTGTTGAGAAAAGTATTGTCGCTTGTTGAAATTTCCAGGTAAGTTCGCTGAAATTTAATTTTTCCAGGTAATTCCAGGTGTTAAAAAAGCTCCAGATTTTCCAGGTTTTTCCATCCGTGGCTGGTATGCGGATGCTATTATCTGTCTGGCAAAACGAAAGAAAATTAATTATTATTTCATTTTTTTATTTCCTCTTGGAAAAGTTGACTTCCATTACTATTTTTTCTTTTTCTTTTCTCACATGAGAATTTCAAATTTTATTGTGAAAATTTTGTTAGCATTTTGGTAGAATTGGATTTTATTTTATAATGTTGATGTGGCGAAAAAATTAACACGAAAAAGCCAATTGGTAAAAAAATCAAGCCATCTGCAACAGACTTTTTTTAAACACGTTTTGTCCAGCATGCCAGGAAGCCTGGCTGAATTATTAACAAAATGAGGATCAATAACATTTACCATTATCCAAGGTAACTTGACGATGATCTCGTCCAATAGCATATTTATAGCCAGCTCCAACGCTTCTATGGTTACCTAAAATTTAAAATTTTAATCAATTAAGACTCTACATTTGTGTGAAACCCGGACTGAAAAAATAAACAACTGACAATTAAAAGAAAAAGAAAAAGAAAACTCTTGTTGCAGAAAATATCTAAACACAAATTATAAGCTTATTTTTCATTGAAGCTTTCATATAAATGCCACCTGAAAACAAAATTTTAATCACACCTTCAATCGAAACAAACTGTCCAATTACAGAGGCATTTCCAGCACTATTTTCTTGAAACTCAATCTCATTGACAATACATAGACTTTCAACAACAGAACCACAGCTTATACATACTGCATCTCCCCTTGCTTGATCATGGTCAATATCAGTTCCACCACAATTTTTACATGAAGCACCCATTTTTTATCATTCCTACAAACAGAAGTGAAAAACAATGCTTTTATTCATATTCAGATCATTCAATTTCATCGACACATTTCAACGGTCTCTGCATTTACTTTTAAGCAATATAATACAAATCAAGGGTGGTCACATCTTATGACAAAACATTCAAAATAGAAAATACCCTTTTAAAAATTCTTCGTAGTAATTACATGGTGCAGAGTGTAATTTGTGATTAATATTCGATGAGTAGTAAACTACAAATCAAAAATTAAGACTTACATAATGCACTCTGCCATTGTAGAGTAAAAGTGGTTATCTACCTTATAAGGAAGTTATATCTCCGTAGCAGAGTAAAGTTAAAAACTTTAAAACAGTATCTTGTGAACAAGAGAAGACTTTGAGAAATTGCTAGAACAGAATTTAAAGACATATCAACGGCATAAATAATTATTTATCTTCACATAATCCCTTGCAAACATTTCAAATAACATATTTTAAATTAAACAGAAAACATTCTTAAACAATGTTAAAGAACATAAATAAATAGTACGGAATCAAGCATTAATCTTTTGTGATGTATCATTTCTTAATAAGATGGACCTACAGGCCTTGAATTAACGTGAAAAAGTCTCTGTTAGTTGTGAAAGAAAGGTATTTCAGAAAACACTTAGTTACATCACCAATAGAATCCTTATTCAACTTATAGTTCAAGCTGATATCAGTTACAGGTAATTGA
>JAUBWS010022226.1:7022-20117 GCA_032270445.1 Darlingtonia californica | reverse complement strand
GTGTCAATGATCTGCCAAAAGGTTTTTTATAAGAGTAAGGATCACTTTGAGGTAGCAATGTGAATGATCTTCCAAAAGGGTTTTTTTTAAGATTAAGGATCACCTTAAGGAATCAGTGTCAATGATCTGCCAAAAGGTTTTTTATAAGAGTAAGGATCACTTTGAGGTAGCAATGTGAATGATCTTCCAAAAAGGTTTTTTATAGGATTAAAGATCACCTTAAGGAATCAGTGTCAATGATCTGCTAAAAGGTTTTTTATAAGAGTAAGGATCACTTTGAGGTAGCAATGTGAATGATCTTCCAAAAAGGTTTTTTATAGGATTAAAGATCACCTTAATATAAAATTAAAGATCACCTTAAGGAATCAGTGTGATTGATCTGCCAAAAGGTTTTTTATAAAATTAAAGATCACCTTAAGGAATCAGTGTGATTGATCTGCCAAAAAGTTTTTTTTAACAGTAAGGATCACTTTGTCGTAGCAGTGTGATTAATCTGCCAAAAGGTTTTTTATAAGATTAAGGATAACTTTGAGGAATCAGTGTGATTGATCTGCCAAAAGGTTTTTTATCAGAGTAAGTAAGAATCACTTTGAGGTATCAGTATGATTGCAAATAGGCTTTCTATTAGAGAAAGGAAGATTTTGAGATAGCAGTGTAATTGACCTGCAAAAAGGTTTTATAAGTAAGAATTACTTTGAGATAGCAGTATGATTGCAAAAAATTGAAGCAAACTTATATTTTCTCCCTCCGTAACTCAAGTTCGGGCGTGACAGACCAATTTCAATCGCTCTCGCACTTACTGCTCCCAAACAGTAACAGTCTCGATTTTATGTCTGTATATTTTCATTACTACTTTTTTTGAAAATTTTGAGCTAAACACAATAGAAGTATAATGGCGGAAAACGCTGATGTGTGCAGCAGAGAGAATACAACCGAAAAAACGTAAGTGAAATAATCACAATAGACCCTGTTGGAGTTAGCGTAGCCTGTACCAGACTCTACATAACTGTAAAACACGTACCTAGGGAAATCAAATTTTCCGTACCGGTGTGGTGGTCTGGTACTGGCTGAGTTAGCGTAGCCATGTTGTATTGGGATGTTTGTTGAACTTTGGGCACAATTAAATTCACGTTTGATTCAATTTTCATTAGGTGATTTTATCATTAAATGAAAATTGCGCTATTGATGTATTACATCTTTTGTCTCCTTTTTACATTTTCATTTAATGGCCACTATTGTACATCTGGTCTAAAGTCTAATCTGCACTCCACAAAATAACTACGCTAACTCCGAAAAGGTCTTTACACCATTCCCTAATTTTGAAATTCTGTCTCGACAATTAACTCCAAAATTTAATTTTCCAATTATCTGCTGTTTATGTTATGTCGTTTAATAGTCGGTTTCCATAACAACTTTATTTGATTTAAAACGAGACTGAACATACTAAATCTCAATAAATGTGTATACACAGCTGCAGACAATTGACCCTTCTTTATCGCAGACCCAATAAGGGATAAATAAAAATTCAGGAAAACGGCATTAGTTTGCAAGTAGAAAAAACATTTAGACCAAAAACCGTGTGCAAGTTTATATTTGCATCTTAGAATCATTAAATTAGGGAGGGGGTACATCTTGAAGTATTTCAAAATTTTCAAATACATTTTTTCACATTTTTTTAAATCTTATCGAGAGCTTCATTTTGGTTATATACAAGATATAGCAAGATAGTTGCAAATTTCTGCAAAGAAAAACTGTTAAATAAACAGTCAAAATAAGACCCGAAAATTGCACCCCGAAATTCAGAGAATCAATAATGCTGTCCTGGCCAGTTCAGAGGTAAACATTTTAAGGAGTGCTGCAACATTTTTGGGTCTACTAAGATTTCGCTATTTCATGCAACTTTGTGTCAATGTTTGTTTTTAAGGTGATGTGTGGGTGAATCGTTGATCTCTCAACTTTCAGTCTTTTATCTTGTCATTTTTTTTCTAGGAAATGCAAAGAACCAATCGAAAAAGTCACATACAGTAATAATTTGAAGGTTTGTGCAACTGATGCGTAAAGTATTTTTTTGTGATTTTTTTACTTCTTTCTTGATTCTTTGTGATTTTTGACTTTTTGCGTGAGTTTTCGTAAGTTTAGATTTAGACTTTTTTGTGATTTTATTAGAGAGTAGCATGAATTCCTTTAAATTTGGCATGGTATTTCATTTGACGCAAAATGAAGGGTACATCCAACCGTTACGTAACGCTCGGAGAGAGGAGGGTGTTAAAATTTTGCCCAAAAGTGCGTTACGTGACGGTGTAGCGTAACACTTGGAGGGGGAAGAGGATCGAAGTTTCGCCAAAAAGTGCGTTAAGTAACAGTTGAGTTTTTCCGAACATTACGACCCGACATTAAGCTTCTTTTTTCCCAAAAAATAGCCATTTAAGTATGCGCGGAATTGATTCGGCACATCCTACAAAAAAATTAATTTGGTGCAGACTTAAATTAGTGATTTTAAGGAGTTTAAAATAACTGCGCTAGACTACTTACTAGTCTATATTTTTTAAATCGGCAACACTAGTTTTTTCTAACAAGAAAACCCCTCAACACGAAAGAAAAGTAATAGTAAGAAAAAATGCCGTACTAGACTGGTTTTCAGCTTAAAACTGCAAAAACAGATTAGCAACCTAATCTAACAACAACGACGAAACTTTCTCCGCGACAAAACTTCTCCGAATAAGGTATTTGCTGCATTTATTATAGCTGGACGTCTTACTGGGTTTACAAACGAATCGTTCGGGACAACATGAAGAAGAATTCTTCCACACATTCCACCAAGGTATGAAATTGTTTCTGGAATACTTGTCATATGTTTTTCAAAGGCATTCCCTTTGACCTGAATTCATTCTTCCCTAGCTAGAGGAGACATATCGTTTTTGACCCCAATAACCTGTATCTATGTGGGTCCATGAACGGACTGGTTAGCGCGCTCAGTTAAAAGCGAGGGGTAAATTGCATAAGAAATTTTTATAATTTTTCTTTAAACAAGAACAAGTTTTTTAAAAAATGTCTCAAATTTCCTTTTGGCTGTAAAGAGCCTAAAATTCAGCGAAAAAAACATAAAATTAAATGTTTTAGAATTTCACGTCTTTCTCGTTCATTTTCTTGTTATTTTTGACTTCCTTTATGATATTTTTTGCAGTTTTTGATTTTTTGTGAGGTCACCAAGATAATTTATATATTTTTTTTTAATTCCTTTGTCAAGATTTGGTGATTTTAGTATGTTTTTTCAAGGTGTCAAAATATGTTATTTTTCAATATGTACAAGGAATTTATTTTAGACATTGCTTCAGAACTCATACGAGTAGTCAAATTTGATATTTCTTTGAGATTTTTGGGTGGTAAAAATTGCTTCCTAAACAGCTTGCTATGCAAAAGCGACAAGCATGTCCCTAATTCCATAAGGCTCCCTGTTTCCAGGAATGCAGGACTCACATTAATAGCAGTTAAATTTGAAGTAAAGATGCCTTTATAGGTCTGTATTTATACACCAAAAGATGAGAAAGAGGCTCATGGTTGAAAAATTAAATCTTGGTGTATTTTGACTGCATTATTTTTAGTTTGCGAACTGTGGTTTCGACAAATCATTTTCGAACTGGACTCGATTCGCCATTTCATGTTAAATGAACAGGTAAACAAACAGTTGTGATTTCATCAAACATTATTAATTAGTGGTACATGTTGCGTTAGCGAGGTTAAGCAACCTAAATTCTACGACGCACGCGACGTTCCGCAGTTGTTCTGGAAATTACAAGGTCAATAAACTCTCAGCAGCACAGTTGATCAGTGTCTATGTTTGGCTGACTGTACGTCGTAGATCTCAGTTTACTTTTACCTCGCTATTATTCTCAGTTTAATCATGCATATTTTACATTTTGCTGTAACAGAACTTCCTTCTGTAAACGGCAAAAATGCTTATCCGCAGAAGACAAGTACAGGATAAATTGCTGAAAGCATATTGCTAAATTTTTCTCACACTCCGACAAGATTATTGATAGTCTATCCGATAAACCGTTTCGAGCATTTTATTATCCTTCACTTGGTCTATCGGCAGACGTCTAAAGGTAAGTAATTTGGAAGCCTGGAAACTATAAACATTAAACTTCGATTGTTAAAAATAGTCACGCTGATTGGTTAATAAGGCACATAACAAAGCAATGTGATTGGTTCTTTTTTCATGTTGTTTTAATGATGCTATTGTTATGGTAGAAATGGCTACTGCGCATACTCCGTATTTAACGATTTTGACTTAGTCGGTTTTGGACGTTAGTATATAGACCAAGAGGAAGGAAAAAAGCCCGGAGCGGTATACCTGATAGACTAGATTATTACATCATTGCAATAAAACTTTTTTTACGGTGGTCAATTAAAGTGTACAGATTTTGCGTAAATTTTGTCAAGAATTTTATGTAAATTTGTCAAAGCATTTGTAGTATTTCATAAAAACTTTGCTTGAAGTTTCAAAGATTTTGTGCAACATTTTGAATATATTTTTGTAATTTTTCAAAGATTTGATATAGAAATTGTTTTACTAATCAGGAAAACTTCAGTAAGTTTATGGACTATATTACCACCACTGTGAAGTAGATTTCATTTTCTTCACTAAACTATTAAACTTCAAAACGTTACGATCACTTGTTTGCTCCAAACAATATCCATAGTCTTGATATTAGACTGTTCGCCTAGCTTGTATCCAAATAGCTTCTCTTGATAACACTCTGACGAGCAAAGAGAATGCCGTGAATATTCCTGGACACTACATTTAATACTGGCATGGTATCCTAACAAGCGATGTGCCCCTTTGATTAACACTAATCTTCGGGGGTAAACTAGTGCACTGGTCGTTATCTTTAAATAAAAACAAAAAATGTGCCAAGAAACGAAATGGCACGGCAAAGGAAAAAAATTTTCTCCCGATATTTTCCGTACGGCACTTTCCAGATTTTTCCCGCTTCGGGTTTTCATTCGGAATTGTTGCTTTAAAAATAGTTACGTTGCTGTTTGCTCTCTTTTGAAATTGAAAGAAGGAGGTAGGTTAACCTTGTGGTCAATGTTCAAACCCGATGATTATTCTCATTCTACTCTTTTTACTTTTTTAGCCTGAGACTTTACCTATCATGGTGGTTATTGAAAGATTTGACAGAATATTAAAGATAATTCAGGTATGTATGATAAGACAGGGCCGATTGTTTGTATTCCTTTTTTGCGCTATTAAAACAGTGAAAAATATCACTAGACTTTTGAAGCCTAAAATAGAGCTCCTGAAGCCGTTTAAGAGCTTCCAATTTTCAAAAGTTTCTTCCTTTCTTTCTTTCATTTTAAAAACAATTTGGGCCTCTCCACTTTCTACTTTTCTAATTCGAGACAATGGCAATACTTGATTCCGCGAAACTTGAACTGATTTTGAGCTGGTCAATTGCGAAAATAACTTACGCATGAAATAATCATCCCTGAAGGCAGTATCCATTCAACCATGAATTGAGATTTTTGATACAGCTGCAAAGTATCAGTTCAGGGCCCTGAATTTATTATGATTTTGTCGTTTGTTTACTATTATAGGTTTTGATAGATCAAACGAAAGTCTTGGAAACCATGCAACCCTTGCAGTTTTCAAATTTTCGGTAATTTTCTTGCAGATGATACGTAATGCAATACAATAGATAGTTTTTACTTTCATCCATTGAAGTTGGTTCTTATGCCCCATGGACGCACTATCCGTTTCAGTTTGAAACACCTAAACTTCAACACTAACAACTTTGTGATGATCTGTGAAATTGACAGTGAAAGTTACTTCGTTACAGATATCCCAATGGCTGCTGTGAACTTACAACCATCGGAGCACGAGTCCGACGCCTTAATCACGCCTTCTACTGTTCCACTGTAATATGGGGCCATTTAAAAAGTACGCTCGTCCAAAATTTCGACTTTCTTACGCCCCCCCCCCCCCCCTATCCCCTTCCTCCTCTTTGAAACAATAGAAATGACGTCATAAAACAATGGTTGTTCGTTTGTGGTTTAACTTCCTCCCCTCAACAAACTTACTTTTTGAATGGCCCCTTTGATTATTTTTGGAAATTATGAAGCTTGGAGACAATTCTCAATCATTTGTAGAAATTCCATGAAACCACTTAATTAAGTTTGCTTCAAAATTATCAATTTCGACGTTTTGCCCTGGGCTAATTTAAATATGCGTCAAATTTCCGAGTAAGTGGGTAAATGTCCTAACCTAAGATTGCTTCTTCACCAATGTGATTGGTTCTTTGCAGCTACCTGAGCTACCATAACAACAGGTTTGAATATGTTTTCAAAATATTTTACAACGTTTTATTTCTATTCTGTAACATCTTTGACTAAAATTTATAGAATTTATACATTTTCTTCTAGGCCTGTTCTTGGTCAATCGTCCGGTTTTGAAAGTTTCCAGTTCCGTATCATTGAAAATAAACTTGGTGTCAAAAAGGTAAAACAAAATAAGGAGACTTCATTTTTTAGTCCACAATACCAGCTTGTTTTGCTTGTCAGCCTCCGTAAACATAAAATTTTCCCTGGCTTTAACGAGGTTGAAGGTTCTTGAGGGTAAATGAGAATACTGGAAAGACGCAGTTTGTTGGTTTGGAACATTTATTTCCAACCTGGTTCTCAGGTCTTCTTTTCTCTTTTTGATTGTGACGCTGTTTTGGTTTTCCTCAGTGGCCAAAATTATGGCCTTTTTCTTCCACTGAGGAAATCTCACTGTGAAGGGTGTCTGGCCTGGGCACTGTCACAAAGACATTAGTATTTTTCTCTTTCTTACTGAAGACAAAGTATTTTTCTTTAGGGGAACCGAATCTTACATAATGGTTGCTGTTATTCGTACGTTTTTGATGATGACGAAAAGAACCTTGAAAAAATCAAACTTTCAGAAAGTGAAGAATCCTTGTTTGATTGCGTCAACGTAAGTAATTTACCTTCTTGGAGGGAAAACCGAGTGGGCAAAATCGTGAAAAAACCATGTGGAGAAGTGTCCTGCGTGCCGTTTAAAATAGAAAAACACTCCTCCATATAGAGTTTTTACTAATTTTGCCCACAGGGAAGTGCCTACAAAATTTTGCAGATAACTTACATCTTTTTAAACACAACCAGTATTTTGTCCTTAATTTTTCAAAAGCCCTCTTTTGCAATAAATGAGTAATTAAATACTAATAAATTCGTCGTTATACCATTAACAGTCTGGTTTACACATCTGAATACAATGAAAATGTTAATTTCGTACCGTGTGTTGGTCACAACAATATATACTATAGTTTCGGTTTGATTTGAACAGTATCTACACTTGATCTATACTTTAGTTTAATAGGGAAAATTATTTGGGGAAATTTAAGTTTAGGACGAAGGCTTCAGACAAACTAGTGTCACTAATATTTCATTTAACTTTTTTTACTTTAGCTTTGGCTTGAAAGAATATTTACTTCATCACAAGAGAAGGTAGAAGATTTCATGACACGATTTTCAAAGGCTTACAAAGAGGCCGAAGGGGATAATACTAAGTCACAGGTCAGTCTACAGCTTGTTTTTTGTTTTCTTTTCTTTAAGGTATTATGTAATGCATTCATAGCAGAGTTTCGATATGTTTGAAGCGCTGAGCATATAATTCAAGAGTTGACACTTGCTGCTACAAGACTTCTAGTGGGAACAATTATTTTTTCACCATTTGTTTTTTGGAAAATATATTGCGGCTAACTGCAGGAAAATACTTTAGCGTTAGACAAATTGGCACACATTTTTCAGCGAGATGTTTTCTTTGAATATAGATAAATAAAAGATAGATGGAACGGTAATTTTAAGAAAATTTATCTTATGTGTTGATATAAACTCTTTCGGCATACAACATTTCATAAGTTTTGCCTGATTTTAACTTTAGCGAATAGAGCAAAAAAGTTTTTCTGAACTACTGGGGTGTATATTCTAGGAAGGCAGGCCCTTGTGTAGAACTGAAGAAGGTTGTTCAAAAAATCATAGGTACTATAAGCTGATGTAAATCTTGCTTCGTTATTTTAATTTTAGGAAACGATAGACCAAATTTCGGAAAACAGCTATGAAACATTAAGAGCGAAAGGTACCTAGTTTTTAACAGTATTCATCTGCTCCTCCGGGTGGGAATTCTCTAGTTCTGCACTTGTTTTATGTCTATGACTCAAGGCTCTGACCATGGATATATATGTGACGGTCTATGGGAAAAAGGGACATAAAGCCAGCCATAACTTACTTGTTTACCTCTCGAAATCTTGAAAAGTGTCTGTGGAGGAGTGCATTTATAGAAAAGACCTCTAAAGACGTTTTTTAGTGATTTTGTCAGCGGGTGGAGTATGATCGCAGTAAGAATGTCCAAGCCCCCTTTTTATCATAGACTGTCACATATATCCATGCTCTGACTCACTAGGATCAGGGTATCTTTTAGAATATGACACAGAAAAGGGAGTGCAGGTAAGCAACTCAGCACTTACAAAGAATTTCCTTGTGGCAATTACCCAGACTTTACCAATCCTTCAGGGCTTCTATCCATTCTTCAGTAGAATAAAGTGCAATGTACAAAAAAATATAATTTAAGAATTTCCAGACTTTGAAAATTCTTAATTTTGAGGTATAAGCTGTCAAAATATAACCCGAGACGGGTCTACATACAAACCACGCACTTAGCATCCCAAGGGATAAGACATAACAACAAAATAGTCAAAATATGACTTATTTGGGGCGGTTCATATATAGACCACTCTGCAGCATCCAAAGGGTTAAAACTCCGATAAGCTCTAATTGTTGATTTAGGAGACAGACGGTTATCATGGAAGGCATTTGTAACAGCGTTAATGATCCAATATGAAGGTCGTTGCGGTGAATATAAAAACGAATGGCAATTATTAAATTTAATCATGGATGTTGATACTGCTTTCATGAAGTGGAGATGTAAGTTATTTCTAAAAACAAAAGCCCCTGAAGAGGGGTCTGGTTGGGTGGTCAACCTGTGAACCATACGGGTATGTTCCTTCCGCAAGGGTAAGGTTTCCACCCTTCAGGCTCCTGTTGAGGGTTTTCAAAATCATGAAAATTTGAGAGTCCCTCTCAGGGATGGTGCGATCGTGACAAATAAAAGTTTGAAATTGTTTTCAAATTTTGGAGCAAAAATTAGCAACTTGTGAAATTGGAACTAAGTTGGAGATATTCTTAAGTCTTCTGAAAACTTGTTTGTACTTAAATATTACCGTATAAGGACTGTGTGTTACCAAATAGTTTTCGATTTTGATCTCTCCGTTAGTAAGGTATGAATTTCCTAAATACCTTGAATTTGTGCTAATTTTGTACTAAATTAAAACTTGTCTTACGTGGTAATTAGGGTTGCACGAGTTTTTTTGAGATATTTTCAAATTAAGAACTCCTGATTTTCGAATAAGGCTGCTCAATTTTTTTTGTTTTAGATACTCACTTGACAGTTGTGTATCGTCAAATTGGCGTCCGTCAAGGAACGGGTAATTCCTCTGGGTATTATTACCTGAGAAGTACAATAAGGTATGTTGAATTCTCATCAAAATTACCTCCCAAGAAACACGCTTTTTTGGAGATTCGATTTGCGAGATTATTTTTGCGAATCGAGTAAGATATTTTTAGGAATTGGTTTTTCGAATAAGACTTTTATAAAAAGTTTTTCTAAATGAAATTCGAGCAAAACTAGCAAAGATTTTGCAAAACGAAAGCCAGATTACTTGAGCTTATTTCGTAAGAATAAATGCCGCAAAAGTTTTTCGTCATATAAATGCAAAAATAAACTATTACCTGACAGTGGAATCTCAATAAAGCGACAACCCTTAAGGTGGACACCTCTAAAAGACGGACAGTAAGTCAAACTCTCTCAAGAAGATCTCTATAACGCGGACAACTTATAAAGACGACATTCTATAAAACAGACACTGCACCAAATGAAATTTTAGCTTAAATTGACTCCCTGTAAAGTGGACATGGGATCAAAAAGACAAGTTTTACAAAATATGTATGATGTTTCGTCATTTGTTTATTACATGGCTTAGTTATTTTTTGTCCAAACTTTCAAAATTCTTTTGAATTTTCTTTTCTGCCAAGTCCACGGCTTTTTTAGCGCTGTGAAACGTATACCGGACAAGGATCTTCAACCCACTCTGGGTTGTGATTTGTCTAAAAATTATTTAAGTGTAATCTCTATAAAGCGGAAATCTCTCTACAGCGGACACATTTTTTTTTGCGCCGATTGTGTCCACTTATAGAGATTCCACTGTACTGATTAAAACTGTATTAGCCTGGAAGTTCTTTTTCCCTGCGAAATGATCACGCATAGTACATTATGCATAATAATCAAATTATTCCAGCAACTACATAAGCTAAATACGTCAAATTTTGACCAGCACTTTGTAACATCAATGTTAGTCCATATTCAAAAGTTAAGTTCTGCTACCTGCGTGGTTAGTATTCTACAGAACAAAATCTTGAATTGTCAATAACTTTACGTCTGTTAGTTGTTTTAATTTGAAATTTTGATGACATGTAGATGTTATAAAAATCAACTAAACATAAAACTATTACATGAAAGAATTAAAGAATTTCTGGTGCGTAAAATATACACACTAAATACTAAGTACTAATTTTCGCAAACGATAATTTCAAGAATGTTTCTGGTGCACAGGATTTAACGACGTTTTTCAAAAATATTTGTTGTTTTGGCAAAAACAGAATATGGAACCTTAAAAAACATTTTTTCTTTACACGAATAAAAATTTCTTATTACAGTATACTACTTAATTGGGACTAAATTTCGCAGGGATTTCGTTTCGCGGATGGTTCACACAAAGTTTTTGCGGATTTCGCGGATGGTAACACCAAATCTTTTGGGGAATTTTGAGTTTAGTTTTCATTACTTCTTATTAGATAACGCTTACTTTTACTTCATTGGGCTTTATTTACGTTAAATTAAAATATAAGGTAGTTCACACCCTATTCTATACTGTACCCGACATGATTTTTGACGAAAAATTGACAAAATCACAGATTACACCTTATTTTTAATGTTTGCACGAAATTAGTTTTTTGTATAATTTCGCGAAGTTTCACGGATTTGGCTAAAAACCGCAAAATTTAATCCCAATAAAGTTTATTGGACAATATGAATTTGAGGAAAACCCGTGAGAATGAAATGATTGGCTTGAATTTTTCACCCGTATCCATTTTTTACGAATGGTACTTAATCTTGCAAATTGGACTAAAATTTTCGAAATTCGCGAAAATTTTTACCATTAAGGTAATCTTTAATTCTGATTTCTTTTTAGCGAAAGATATCATGTTTTTAAAGATCTGTTTCGTCTTTCAAGTTTCTTGATACCGGAGATGTTCTTGGGGAAGCAGCCATACTAGAAAAATTAGATGTTGATAGTTTTTATATTATTATTATTATCTCTAAATACTTTCTGTATTACATTGTTTTATAAAAATATCGTATAATACAAAATCCAAAGCTGGGAGGTCGTTCTCTCTTTTAAAGATATATCATGGGAAGGAATCAATCTTGCAAACTAAAGTTTCACATAGCAAAGTTTGTTATATATATATTTGAAAAAGCGAGACATCGAAACAAATTTTTCTCGATTACTCGATTAGAAAAGTTTTATTGGATTTTCTATAGGAATATTTTAGTGTACTTATAAGATTCGTTAGTTAAACAAACTTCTATCCGCTCTTCCCAGTATAGACGCGCAGGTTGCTTTATTTCAAAACTCAAAATACAAGGTATAAATACGACAAACGAAACCTAGACTTCTTTTTCATCGCAGATTACATTTCAAACGGCATTGTACATATCAACAAGTATAACTCTATTTTTTAGAATACCTAATGAAAGCTGACAAAAAAGAGTTTCTTAGCTACCATTCTCTACATTCCTATTTCGCAAGGAAATTAGTCGACCGTATTGTTGGTGACTATTGGAATAGGCATTTTTTTCCATTCAGACCGTTAATAGCCGGGCTCCGCTGAGTATGTTGCACAGTTTGAAAGGATTGAGTCTAGTAACCTTCATAGCCATAATGGCGGAAGTAGGCGGGCTTCAGATTCTGTTTCTCTCTTTCAGCAAGACTAATATATATGATAAATAGTATTAAAATAAAGTGAAGTTGAAAGAGTCAAGAAAATACAATTTTCCTAAAAGTTAATAGATCATCTCTCTGAATAATAAGATATTACGAAAGTTGTTTGGTCACTTTTTTGTTTATATTCTTCATGTGTCAAATCAAAATACTCTCACTAAGCATTTTTTTCCCTCATAGAGAAACGATTGCATATTACTTTCTTTCGATTCTACTTAACCCATATGGCAGCCATTTTCGCTTTTTTTAGAAACATTAACCCTTCACTGCCGATGTTGAGTATACTCAACATGGATTTTTAATGTTTTTTTACGGTTCTGGGCCCCTAGGAGTTCCACGACCCATGCGCCAGGGAGCGGTCCCCGGTTAAGAATAGACTATCTCCAAAGATTTGCAAAATCTTGAAAATTTCCTTTTTCTCGAAAACGACTTACACAAATTTTGAAACACGATATCTTTTCAAGTAATAAGTCAATAAATCTCGAATTTTGCAATTTGCTTCTTCTATTCAAGGGTTTTCATGTAGATAGAATTTTCAAATCTCGCTTTGTTTGAGAAACTAGTGGTGCATGAATATAAAATTAGATGTCAATTTTTCTTCCATTGGCATTTAAACTCAATAGCACCACGAAAAATGAAATGTAACCAAAATCAATGTATTTAATTTGAGCGCGAAAATTTTTTGAATTACGTGTTTCAAAATAAGGTAAGATTTTGGCTACTTGTAGCTCACTGAACTCATTAATTATACATGCCATCCCAACTTGTTAAAAATGGCAAGAAACTTTCCCTATGTCATTTATATCGTTATGGACAAGAAAATAAGTGATTTAGTTTTTAGACTGGTGTACACGTTTTTTTATGAGAAATTCGTTTATAAGAACATCCAGGCTGAGATTTGGCCAAAAAGTAAGAA
>JAUBWS010022225.1:13798-35514 GCA_032270445.1 Darlingtonia californica | reverse complement strand
GTCAATTACCTGTAACTGATATCAGCTTGAACTATAAGTTGAATAAGGATTCTATTGGTGATGTAACTAAGTGTTATATATAATTTTATTTGTCTTTTTTGAAGAAAAAAAAGAATGGGACAATTTTTCTTAAAACTTGTCTTAAAAAGACAAATTCCTAGACAATTTGGGACGATTTTTCAAAAGACGATTAATGCAAAAAATGATTTTTAAAAGACAATTTTTAAAAAGAAGATTCTTTCAAGGGACAATTTGATTTGTCTTTGAATATTCAGTTTATTAGTATATATGCCATTTCAAAAAGATGATTTTTTGAGTGAGTTTTACAAGTTAAAAAAAAAACACATTTTAAAAAACAATGTCAGGCGTGAAAAGTTCATTTTGATGAATATGAAGATCTGGATTGGTTATTTAAAAGTGATTCTGAAGACAACTTTTGCTTAAAAGTACTTATTTATAAAATATCATATTATGAAATACATCTCTTCAAATATAGATAGCGGACAATTTAATAAAAGCTTTGCAAAATAACTTTTCATAGTATCAAGATAAATTTATCAGATACCAAACAATCTTTGATAATTATAAAAATAAAAGTAAGAAGTTTGATTCTCTTGCATTTTATTTTTTGAATGTAAATCTGTCATGATTTTAATTTTTAACATATGAAAATGATACAAAATGTCCTTTATTGAAAAAGGTCAGTTTGTAGTAGGACTTCTTTGCACAAATTCCCAGATGAGTTTCCAAAAAATGCAAAAAACTACCAAACGAATGGGCCCTGGAACTGCTTTCTAGCTAGTAGAATTGAATATTTGTCACAAAAAACATACAAGATCAGTCCAATTTTTATATTGAAACAAACACATGAAAAATGTTAATAAACAGAAACAATCAAATCAGTTTGTCTGCGCAGAATTTTACAAATGTCCCAATCTGTTTTGCACATTTCCACCAAAACTATAAGGTCAAATTCAAAACTTTAAGATAAAGTTTTTCATTGATATCCAGACAACAGGCTGAAAAGGTTTATTTAGTGCTGTTTGGCCACAGGACAAATTAAGGATTTGTTAGGAATGTCCTATTGCATTTGTAGGGGGTTAAAAAACTGGGTGGTGCTTTTGCACAGGTTTGCTAGACGGATTGAGGAGGTCTTCATTCGTAGGTATTGTGAACTCGCAAAACTTTGAATAGCAGCAAAACTTTGAACACCCAAAAACAAACAAATATCCAGATCTGCGTATCAATCATGTCTGCGCACCATAGTTTGTCTTTGAAACTAAATGCTTAACTGAACACATCCGCGTTCACAAGCACACCATGTTGTTAATGGTGATCAATTATCAACAGAGATCACATGTCATGTTGACAACCCAGTAGTGACAATAAAATATGAGTGATGTAGATGGAGCATTGATCGCTATTGTTTGTAAAATGAGGTTTACTGTGATTGGTTAATTCCTGAAAGTCAACTTCGTTCCCAGGGTTTCAGGGCGTTTTCCGGGGTTAGAAATTGTAAAAAGTCCACTGGAACATTGTCGTGGGTGGCAGTTTATCATATGCCTTCCTGGTGCAATAATACTTTCTTCTTCAATGGAAGCCTAACATTATGCACTTGATGATGTTATTACACTGCTGGAAATCATGATGGTGTACATGCATGTGTACGATGTTCATTGCAAGTGAAAGACAAACAGTTTTGTAGTTTTGTGTGCTGGCTTGTTGTATATTTATTATTTTACTAACTTGTGTTCTAAGGTTTTCAAAGTTTTGCTGCTATTTAAAGTTTTATGAGTTCACAGTAGTATAAATAAAACAAATATATACTGAAAGAGAATATGTGACCTTTCCTTTAGTTAGTATGGAAGCTATGCCAGAGGAAAATGTACTAATGAGAAGAGCACTGTGACCACTTCACATGCTCTCTTTGCATTCAGGGGTGTTTGTTTGGGGTATTAAGAGATTAAAAATGGTTGATGCACCCAACCACATGAGCGAAAAAATGTTCATAATGCTTCAACCTGTTCTGTTTTTGTCAAATTGGCTGTATTTACATCATATTACTGTATGCGTGCACGTAATGTATATTATTTTGAGATTTCGGAAAGGAGAGCAGCACAGATGGTTAAATGAATCTAGGGCAGCTGCATTTAGTCAGGTAGCTATGTGCACAAAAAAATGATGTCAAATGTCCAGATGTCAAAGTTTTATTTCGTTCAGTTTTGCAGCTATTTTCGTAAAGTCAAATAATCAATCAAAGCCCAGACTCAGACATGACTGACAATCTGACTCGATTTCCAAATCTCCACCAGTTGTATTAAGGAAAAATAGTACACTTTCAGAAGATAACATTTAACTCTATACTCTGACATTTTGTTCAAATAAAAAGCAGGGATGAACAAAATTGAATTGAAAGTATAGAGGGAAAATCAGTTTTTTGTAGAATATAAACAACTCTGATGGTTTATTCATATATTTCAATATTTGTAGGTCTGCATATATAGTCTTATATTAGAATGATGATGGTTACAGTCATACCATTGATTGCTGATTAAGTGGCAGGGGTTTGACCCCTCCAGTGCCATATTTAGGCCTCCAAAAATTGTGCCTCCAATTGGAAGAGGGAACATGTCAGTTGCGCACAGCTTATTGATGAGATTAAAATTTTGGGTACATTGCTACATTCTACAGAATGATAAAAAGCAAAATTGCCATATGTGAAAATATTTTTTGTTGCTAAATTTTTGTTACAGCACAACTTTTATTTCCCTCAGAGATATCTGCTACCATGCCTTCATTAAAACTTCATTAAGTTCACTTTCAAAATATGACCATTTATAAATATTGAAGTAGATCATGAAATATTGAAATAGAGTGAAATTTTATACACAGTTGCCTAATTTAATTTCCATTCCTTGTCCCCGGTAAAGGTAGGGTTAAATCTTCCCTTGGTGATAGTCAGTCAGCTACTTGCAAAAAAAATTGGAAATGGAGAGGATTTTATTTCTATGCTAAAAGCTTCTCTTTAGGTTAGTGATATAAGATCTTTTTACCGGAATACCTGAATTTGTTTAAGGTGACCTCTAGAACAATTTTTGTGTTTGCCTTATAGGGATTTCTATATAGGAATTCAGCAGGTAAAAATCAACTAAATTTTCAATTTTTTTGAAATTAAAAAACAACTACATTACTGGAAAGCTCACAAAAAACTGAATATAGAAGACATTTAAACGAATATATGCAATTTTCTTATCGTTTGTGCATAAATTAAGTTTAAACATTTTCTTGGCCGCCATTTTTCGATCTTTTTTTGTCAATAACTTCTTAACGCCAGAAGAAATTGGCTATATCCGTTTAAAACACTTCTATTCAGTTTTTTTAGAGCTTTACAGTGGTATACTTAGTTTTTATTTTTATTTTTTTCGATTTTTTGCTCCATTTTTTGTCCACCGAAAGTCCCATAAGAAATTACAAATATTGCTGTAAAAACCGAACCAAATAAACTCTTTGATTGGCTATTTTAATATTTTGATAAACAAAACTCCTTGGAGAGCTAGATTCTACAGAGAACTACCTTATTCCATTTTGACCATTTGCCAAATTAAATCCCTGCCAAAATTTGTCCCAATAAGGTAAATTTCACAAACAAAATTCTCACAAGAGAATTCAGTTTTTCATTTGCTGACATTATCAGGAACTACAAAGACGTTTTCGTATCTTCGTAAGAGTAGAGCTAACTTTTGGCCAAATGTGATAGAGTTTAGAGTATTTATTGTAAAAAATTTCTGCCGTTAAAGTTGAAAGAAAGTTTTTTTCCTGAAATTTTAAAAGTTTTTCTTTATTTTGTAAAAATGCCAACATCAGCTTTGTTTCAAATTTTTAGATTCCTCTCTTTATAAGCTTTTCAAAAAAAAATGTTTACGTACTTTATAGCAAAGTGCCAAAGAATTATATAAGATTTAAGGAGTGGTAATTCTTATCTTATTTCTCAAAATCGTATCGGTAGCCAAAGAGTTAAAGGAATTATACGGGTATAAGATAGAGTGTTCCATTGCTTTTAAGAATGCTGGCATCAGTCTAACTTCTTAAATAATATTGTTTGCTTAATTATTTTTATTGTTTTCTAAATTATTCACGAAATTCGTATGGTCTAAGTTTTATCCAAATATGGTTAATCGCCGGTTAAACCGGAATAGTAGTTTTTTTTTAAAAAGGAAAATATTCTTTTGTTAATACTGTTTTTTTTTACAAGTGTCAGCATACTAACAGCACTGATTCTACTGTATAAGTAACATTCATTTTCTTTAAAGCATTCATTAAATCATAAAAAAATGACTTTGGGAGGTTTGTAAAAAGTCTGTTAGACAAATCAGTAAAATTTATTGACATATGTAATTTGATTTCTTTTCTTTTAGGAAAATCATGGAAAAGTTGTTAATAAATATTCAAACTTCAACAGAAGTGCCCTATACATCATTCATTCCCAAAACTTTCAAGGAGATAAGAAACCCTCCGGAAACTTTCTCTGGTGGTGTTACATATTATAACCCAGTTAAATGCGAAGAACTGCCCCAATCTTTTGATTTTGATCCTGATTTCAACACGCATGTTTATGCAGCTGGATTAACAGAGAATGGGAAAATACTGTCAATTTTTGAACAGGACGGCTGTGCTTCTCTTAGTTTGCATAAATACCAAATTACAGACTCTGGTAAGATTGAAGCAACCCACAGCTGTCATCGACAAACTTGGTTGATTCGTGATTATGACTTTACAGTTAGCTATGACGGTTCCTTTGTTGTCATGTTCAATTCTGAAGAAAACGCCCATGAAAGGGATCATAGGCGGCGTAGGAAAAGGGGTTATGGCCTTGGAGAGAAAGTTTGTATTTCTATATTATCCTTTCAGTCAGATGTAGAAATTCCTAAAGCTTCTTTTTATCCCAACTCTTACATACTGACATTCTCAAGTAAACACAGTCACACTGAGGGAACTGCTCCCATTTGGAAATATCGACATGGGTATACGGTTTGCTGTGATAGCTCCACGATAATCGTTGCCACGTGGGGAGTAACACGTGACCTGCTTGATGACGATGACGACTTAAACGAGGAAGTTTTGTTTCTAGACTTTTTTTTCATTGATGCCTCACACAACAAAATCAAACACATTCGTCAACTGGATCTGAGTTGTCTTCTAGAGTTATGCCCTTTACCGATCGTTTTCAAAGACCCGCACATAGTTTGCAACAAGAAAATGGACAAGATTTTGATTGAAAGTCATGATGTAGTGTACATGGTACATAGTCATACAGTTGTACAAGTTTCAGATACAATGTATGAAGATTGTCATTGGGTGAATGACAAACTGCATGGAGAGGCTATTGTTAGCATTGACCAGTCATTTTTGTTGCAAGGTTCAAATGTCCGCGTAAAGGTGTTTAAACAAGATGATACCCAAGGGGATTTCCGATTGTGTAATGACTATTCTACACGTGACTTGTTTAACGCGGGAGAGGAACATTCTTATTTTTGTCATGGTATCAGTGATGTGAATGTTTGCTTGTGCATTGAACCTAGATGGTTCAATCGGAAACTATATTTGGTCAATCCCTTTTCGTCCAACATTGAGTCGTGTTTGGTTATTCCGGATTATATTAAAGAGCCTTATATCAGGAAAGTTTTAGTCAACCGCACCGAGATTGTTATCGTGATCAAAAGTATGGAAAAAGAAATAGTCTGTATTTACGAAATTCGTCGTCATCAGAAAATATGCTCTTTAAAGGATCTTTGTTCGGTTACATTGTTACAGTTATTTTCGTTAAAACAAATCAAAGAGCTTAACATTCCTAAAGTATTGCAATTATTTTTAGAAGATTTTTTAATGTGAGCTTTTAGAGGTTTTTTCAGATTGTACAAACTATATTTCTTTAGGTAGGGAACAATGAATTTTGAAGAAAAAAACTCTTGTTTTTTCTTGTAGTTTTATTGATTTCAATAATTAACTTTTTAAGAGCCTTGAAAAGTTAAACTTCATTTGTGAAACGTTAATTTTCGTGATAGCTTCCTTTTGTGTCTATGATAGTGTGATTTCCCCCTTTTTAGATGTAAACAATATTTATTCCTGGTTCTGTCCTGTGCTGCTCCCTGTGAAGATGACATAAACGCTATTGTCAATGGAGGTATGAAATTCTCTGTTTTATCATTTCTCGGAAAATTTGTTTGATATATAATACCTTATGGTGTCATTTTTCAACGTATCATACAATTATTTTTTTTAATTGTTTAATTGAATTTAATAAGTTTGTCATCATTGATATTCTTTTTTCATATATATATTTGATCAATTTACCTTTTAGTGTTGTTATGGAGATTTTTAGAAGTAGAAAAACATGGATCGTATAGAGATGGTTTGTTATTGGAATGTCTGAGGGGAAAATGTTAAAAAAGGTCAGTCGATTATTTTTCTTCTTTCTTCAGTTCGTGTTTCAGTTTTAGTTTATGTTGAGACTCGTCTCCCACACGTATTTCATAAGGAGAACAAACCAAATAAGAATTAAAAAACAGACTGTATTGTAACTGTAAATTTAAGAACATTTCCATCGTCCCTTGTTTGAATCATGTTAATCGTTGAGATAAGTGAATAATATTTACTTGGGTTACTTAAAAAATGCAGAATATCTTATATTATCGTATAGATGGTTTTCCATGTCTATTTACATCCTTCCTTATCCAAAATTGTTTAAGTCAGTTTCAAGCTCATAATAGTAATTAAGCAAGAAATGTGTGACTGCGAAAGTTGTGTCAATTACCTGACACTTAAGTTGAAAACATTAGGAATAATTGAGTTTTTGGATGACTGCAAAATTCAAAATGACAACCCATTTATTACGAACAACTTTGCTAAGAAAACTTAAGAATTAAAAGACTCTTAAGAAAACTTAAGAAGTGTAAGACTTCGCTTAAGTCGAGGGTTCTTATAATAAACGTGTATTGGTTTTTTCCAGAAGAAACTTTACCATTTTGTTGATGCAACTTTAACTTTTTCTTCATGCATTCAGCACTCAGGCAGGCACTCATCAGAAGTCCGGTAGTTTTGCCCTACCTATGCTACTTATCGAATTTTATTAACTTTGACTTTAACCGCTTTGGAATTCTGTCGATTTGTGTCTACTTTTATCAAATTTCCATGAAAATTTCAATCAAGAATACCTTGGAATTCCTATTATCCTTAACCTTCAAAAAAGAAATGTTCTTAAACGTTTGTTCCTTCTTTTGTTTATTTGCAGACGTTGAGTTATGGAGGACGAACCATTTGTGGATGATGAGGGCGAAAGAGATATCTGTCAAAGTTATACTTCCTTACCTTACGGATTGCAACTCCTACATGAATATGTATCACCATCCAAACACTGTGACTTCCAAGGTGTCATTCATAATAACAAGACAAATGACTACATCATACTCGATTCCAGAGGAGTATCCAGTTGGCGTGTCAATGGCCTCAGAAAGACCATCAAACGGTCATTAGACTTTGAAGCTTACAAGTTCAATTCGATTCGCTCCTTAGTTTATTCGCGCTCCTACAATGTTTATTTCGCCCTCACTAAGGACTATGGCATCAAAGTCTACAACCTAAATTTTCACGAGATTTGCTGCACGAGCTCAGATGGAAGCTCTGTATCGCGCCTGCTGTACAACACTAAAAAGAATGAACTTATCACAGTCTGCAGGGACAAACTTCGATTCTGGAGATACTCCATCCGTGAGAGGAATTCCAGTTTTCATGGTATCACTATGGTGCGAGAATTCAAAGTTGCAGAATCCCTGATGCTTTCAAACGCTGAGTTTGATGAGGATCTGCAACGCATCTACCTAATGTCAGACAACAACATTTACTGTTATACGATTGAAGGAAGATGCTTGTTTCATTTGAAAGGCAATGCAATTGGTTACTTCTGCTCGTGTGCTTACTCAAAGGAAGCCAATCTCTTCATCGCAGGGAATATCAACGGACAGATCAGTATCTTCAACCTTACAGGAGGGCTGGTCACAACCTTACTGAACCACTCCAACATCGTGACAGCCATTGTGATTCACCCGGCTGATGGATACATGTTCTTCTCTGCCTCTCTGGATGGCACCATCAAGCTATTTTCCCTGCAAATGCTCGGCGAGATTTACAGTGTCTGCGCGTTCCCTGAGGGTGTTCTGTTTATGAAGATACCCTCCAAGAACGTCATGTACGCTGCTTCACGTAAAAGCGCACAAGTTTACAACTTGAACTACACTTTCCAGTTCTGGAGCACATCCCGTAGCCCTGTCCGTCGGATGAACATCACTCAACAGCTCGCCAGCATTCGCCGGTACGTGGTAGTCTTCACGGAGGATTACAGTGTCCGGTTATACAACCAAAAAACCGGTCAACGGCGTTCTACGATACTGCCACCTCCTGAGATCGCTATTGGAGAGGATGTCCTTTCTATCGCCTTTGATCGATTAGGTAGAGCAATGTACATTCTATTCCAACCTTTGAAAATGTGGATATACAGCACAAGGACTGATCCGGCAACTAGAGTTGCTATTTGGGATCTTGAAGTTTCCATAAAAGCGAGCAAGGTATACAAGGAGAACCATGCGACTAAAGAAATTGATGACGAAGTGAAGTTTGGAGCAAGCAGTATCAGTCAAAAACAAGAAGAAGGCAACATTAGGTGTCACTCCTTGCTGATCGTCAATAGAAACATATTCATAGACGAAGGACCGGAAGGTGAATTTCTCAATTTTGGTTTTTTGTTTTGTGGTTTAAGCAATGGAACAATCTGCATCCTTAATCCTTGCGATAAAGGGTCCCTTTTTAAAACATTTCAAGGACACAGCACGAGTCCAGTTATCGATATGCAGGTTGATTACAGAGTAAACGAGTGTCACCTACTAACACTTCTCGACACAATCAATGGGCTGCTTGTGCGAATATGGAATCTTCAAACTATGACTTGTTTTCGCCAGTTTCATCTTCAACAACATTACACACAGTTTTTGTACAAGAATTATCAATTCGTTGTCGGTTACAACTCGGGATACCTTTACAATGAAGTTGTCCAATCCTCTGTCCTTAACGATCAAAGTGAAATAGATACTCCCGGTACCCTCATGAAAGATCACGATGGGGCTATCCTAAGCGTTGACATTTTCGCAAACAAACAATTTTTTTGCTCTTGTGGTACGGATAAATACGTGCGTGTCTGGGACAGCAATAAAACTCTGATTACTGAAATCAAATTTGACGAAACACTGAAATATGCTGTCTTCCTCGACCATTTTCCTCGCATTTTGATCAGCTTCAAGTCGCAGTTGTTTGTGATTCCGCACTTTGTTGTTTTCAACAAGAGCATGCAGCTGGCAATACGTGATGATGTTAGCAGCGGCGATGAATCCTTTATCTTCGAAGATCCACTTGTGCGGAGTGAAACCGAAGCTTCGAAACAACGTGGGAAGATGCTGACAACTCTCGCTAGTTACCTTGTCCCTTACCCGAATCTAGGATTAGAATCACTGTGGATGCTTCAAGGAACGATTACTGACGCACTATCGGAAGAAGAACAAAATAGCGATGGAGATTTAAGTGTAGTTTCCAGAAAATCGAGCTTGAGTAGTTATTCGTTTGCTTCCACGGCGATTTATCAAGATAGTGTGGATAGCAGCTTTGAGGAGGAAGAGATCAATTTTCCACGATGCAACGGTTCTCCTGGTCCAGTACCCTCCGTAACAATCATTCCTGATGATCCACTTGATAGCGATGTAGATCTCCCTGTCACAGAAAACGATGAAGTATCAGGAGAGAAGCAAGTGGAATTGAAGCGATCCAAGGACAGTTTGGCTACCTCTACTCATGGTCGTCGTGGCAGTTTGTACGATTTATTGAGGAAGAAGACAGAGTCCGTACCTTCATCTTCAACGTTGATTCCAAAATCTCCAACGAAAACGTCATCCAACGCAGTAGCAACAAACACAATGAAAGCCGCTCCTACTGCCCGTTCAAAGAAGAAGAAAGCGAAGGCAAGACAGCTGAAAACAAAAGCAAACAAATTAAGCACCACGAAGGTCGAAGTCAACGATTTTGAAAAGCAAAAGAGTGAGGACCAAGACTTAATCCAAAGTTTTGATGGTCGATTGTCTCAAAATGAAAACGATATTGGTGATTCTATTGCGAACATTGACAAACGTTCTGTTTATGCAGATTCAAGCATTTCAGATAGCTGCAATGCACCAACTGTGATATTAACGGAAGAAACGGTGCTAGATGACGCGGACCTTCAAAATAACGATGAGAACAACCTGAATAGTGTCAGCCAACAACAAAAACTCGCAGCTCCGTTCTCCGTTCTCCTTTCCATGGCAACAGGCAAAAGTGAACGTGTCGTGTCTGATTCTTATCAAAAGGTGATGACGTCATTGATAAATTCCGGAAGCACGAGCCCGGTGCCAACCGTTCATTCTGTACACGATTCATGTGATGAGGGCGGTGATGACGAAGGAAGTGCGGAGTATGTGGCAGAACAACCTCTTGTTTCAGGTTATGAGGCCGACTACGACGATTGGCAACGGATAACAAAGCCAGCTACTGTACGTCCTCGCGCTTCATCAGTTGTAAAAAGCTCTACAGCAAGAAAACAGGAACAGAAAGTTGTTGCGAAAACTGCTTCAAACGATCGCGCCAAAGCATTGACGGGTTCATATCATAACCAGCAATTCCTCAGTAGTTCACAAAAACGATTAGCAACGAAAGCTCCGGTGAAACGAGAAACACAACGAAAAAGTAACAGCAACAAAGATGTCCATCAAACCGTTCCTTCTAAAATCACTATCACTTGTTCATCTTCATCTTCACGTAGCCAGATCAACAAAGAGCGCAAGAGTTCAATCGATCAAACGAATTTGAGAAGTACATCAGCGATTAGTAAGGATAGTATAGAAGAAACTCCACTTGAAGTGACGTCTCCGTCATCGGCTCATCGTTCGCGTAGCAATTTAACCAGCTCAACTGTGCTATCACCATCTCTTCACAATATGCAACCAGTAGAAGTGAAGACAATTGACTTTTCTGTATCGTTAGACATAAAGGATGGACAGAACAATGAAACTTCGTATACCAATCAGCACTCTTTCAAAGAGGCGAATGAAATCAGCGAAATGGAAAACCCTAATCCGCCACATCGCCTCCGAAAGATTGTACAGTCTACTATCCAAGAGAAACAGCCCAAGAACGACTTCACGTCAATGATACTACATCTAAGCGCCAGGATGAAAAACAAACAGAAGCAAAAACAGGAACCCAAATATGGTTTGAAGCGTACAACCAGTGCCGGTAATACGATTTCAAGTGCAGAAGTCGCACGTAACAGTAATGTCATTTCAAGTGCGAAAACCGCAGATACAAGTAACGTTATCTCACATGCAGAAATTTCAAGTGCTGAAATGATCAATGTTCCTCATGTCAGCAAAGTCACGGTAACGAAATCCAGATCTTCAATCGATATTCATCTTGAGGGTAGTGACGATAACAACAACAGCATCATTGAAACATCCCGTCTACCGCTTTCCTTCAAACATTTCAAAGGTGATAGTAAGACAAACGATTCTGTTGATACCGTTGTGAATCTAAATGAGCCAATTACTAGTACACCAATGGAAAGTGAATTTAAAGTGGAGCCAACGCCGATATCGCTACAGCCCGCACCGCAACCACCTTCACTTCATAAGCGAATGACACTATCAAATATAACATCATCAGATGATCTTCTTGTCACTGCAACTTCGGTTAACATGTCCTCGAATAATGAGAAGAATCTAGCAGTACAACAAGAAGAAGAATCTCAAGAAACACATTCTGTTGTCAAATTCATACTCAGCTCCTTCAAGAAGCCAAAGTCTGCAACCAAAAAGGAAAGAGTTCAGTTTAAGTTGTCGAATGAGGATATCGGCGTTGAGATAGACCATGTCGAAAAAGCCAATAATTCCGAGCTCAAAGCAGACCAATATATCAATGATTCTTCAAGAATTGAAAAAAAGATCTTCATTACGCCGAAGAACTCCGAGACATCCATCACCGACTACAGCCCTGTATCCAGCGTAATGGTACGCCATCACAGTTCTGAACTAACGTCCGACGAATCAGCATTGTTTCGAAATCGAAGCTCTCTTTACGACAAACTACAGAAGCATCGAAAGACAAAGGAAAAGCAGAAAGCTCGTTACGAGAGCATACACGCTAAAAGAAGCGCCTCCAGTGGATACGATACAACGTCACGTGACTACTTACTAGACTCTGAAATTTCTATGAGATCAGGTTCGTCTCAAAGTCGCCAACGATTATCCGTGAAACGTAGTCCTCTGTATTTTGACGACAGAAGAAGCGTCACACCGGACATTTCCACATTTGGTCAACGAAATTCGGAAGTTGTCTACTTTGAAGATTATTTACCGGTTGCTCGACCAATTGAATCGCAATCACGGAAAACTTATAAGGGAGTTAAACAAAAAGCTAAAGAAGAAAAGATCAGGAATCTGGAACATAAGTTGTCTGGTCAAAATCACCGTTGCCACGTTGTGAAAAGTATTCATGAAATCGAGGCAGATCGTCTAGCCTTGTTGATGTTGAAGAAGAAGACGGGAGTGAGGCTACCTGTTGGAAATACAAGCGTTTCGATCCCAGGGCGCTTTCCTCACGAAATCATCCAAGAACATTTGTCCTCGAATGAAAGAAAACCACAACAAACAATCATGTCATGATAGTCTGTTGATTTTTATCTATTTATATATTATAATATTATTTATCTATTTATTCTTATGAAAGGTTTCCGAGTAATTGTTTTAAAAATTCTTAGATCTGGTTCCCTGCCTGATTCGTGAATTTTCACTACTGTCTGTAAGTCGAAAATTGAAATTGCCAAAGATAAAAATGCGGAATTAAATATTCCGAAATCGTAACTTGGTCTTGAAAATTCGAAACCAAAAATTACGAAACTTTTAGTTTTCTTCATTTTTCTTAGGGATTTTTGAAAATATTTGATACCGTGCGAAGAAAAGATTGTGAATTTTGCCAAAATGTTTCTTTCGCAATTCTTTCTTTCCTTGAGGTAATCTCATGGCGAACCTCGTCTGTTGACCTACATCGATCAGGTCAATTTCAATTTTCCATTACATTTCGATATCAGATGTTTAGTCTTGTTGGGCCACTGGTGAAATAATTTAACTGATTTAAGTCACTAAATCAGGTTTTTCTGATTTTGGCATGAAAGTCACTCGAATTATGATAAATTAAAATTTATTTGGTGAACTATATCGATGTTTGTGACATCTTTGTTTCGGGAAAACCTTTCGTCACTCGGCCTATTTTATGTATTAGTGAGTTATGGATTAGAAGTTTCATCACACGCACTCGTCACTTTTCCCGACGAAGTTTTCACAAATAAGTTGCCGTTAACGTACTGGCTTAAGCCTGTCTGTAAATGCAATCATGGGTTTATTAAAAAAAAAACTCAGATAGCATGCAAACTATAAAGATTTCGGCAGGTAAAGGATTTTATAACGTATAAAATTTCTCTTCTATTCGACAAAAATTGTTTCACCATACAGCCTGTGCTCTTTTAAAAAATATACTATTTTTTAATTAAAACGAAATTTTTATAGTAAAGATGTTGATAGTTTGTTTTTACAAATTGGATTTGGATATAATGTTTATTACGATTTTAGTTTAAAACATATTTTTTTATAAATGTTGATAACCTGTAGAGACGCTTGCGACAAATGCCATGTATTATATCTTATATATAAGAACGAATAAGATCAGTAACGCCTAGCGATGGAATAGTTCCCTATTAGATTCTGACCTTCATCCGGCCAACGTATGTTTAGCGCAATCAAGATAATCTAGTCTATCCGGTGATCCGGTTATCAGAACTGCTGGTAGGTGTAGCGCCTACAGCCTGTACTAACGTCTTCACCAACATGAGGCGTCTAGATAAAAAACAGAAGAACATTTTTTCAAGACAGGCTCAAAGACACTTATTTTCATAGAACAAGGTCTACTGAATCTAGTGAATACGATTATATTCCCTTAAATGGTGAAAGACCGCCCAAGTATGGTACCTTGAGGGAAGAAAATTTCGCAAGAAGAAATCTTTGCGGAATTTGTTTTCGTGATTGGCCACACCGAAATTAGATAGATGCGTGGAATTGATATTAGGGTTTCGGTCATTTTTTCTCGTGTGATTAGGAAAATTTCTCAGTCACAATCAAATTCCACGATTTTGTTGAATATCGCATACCGAAAAAAGAATCATTGAAAACATCAATTTGCTGTGTCATTCACTTTATGGACGATTTTATGGCATTGGCCATGAAAGTATTGCAACAGCAAGAATTACTTTAGGTCTAATGATCACAATCCAACTTCATTTAACGCTAACAAAATTATTGTATATACTAAATCGGTGCTTTTGAACAACTTATAGAGTTCCGTTTTTTTCCCGATACCATGTATACGAAACTGTTATTCAATCGGCTAAACTGTGTTTCATAATGAAGGACAGATTTGACTTGATTTGGCGCAATTGTCGTTAATTCCCTGTTTCTTGATTTTTGATATAGGTACTATACCTAAATAAGTTCTAACAGAATTTATAAATTTTTACAAGCATTTTTTTCGAATGTTGAATTATTTTTATCTGAGATGTTTAATATTTTTTGATAATTTATTGTTAAATATGGTAACAATTTTTATATTTTTGAAACACAAGTTGAAATAAAAACGAATATTTTATGGTAAATATGTTTTTTACAAAGACGTTCTTAGAGAAACTTCTTCACATGTGTATTTTTATATAAGAAACTTGTTTACAAGAATGTTAAGTCACTGGTGTAAGCTCCCCAGTGGGTACTCTCGAGTCCCGGATGATAGAGGTTTCGCCAATTTTCTCAGGGCTACCAATTAATGCTACTTATAAAAGGGATTGGAACAACACAGTACTTTGTTACTATGAAAAAAGTAATATAAAGCAATTTGACCCTTTCCAAAGAGTATGCAATGTTGCAGATTTTAAGAATAATGGTGTTTTTCTACACTATTATAAGATTTTTTGCTATGGGCAACATGGCAACAGAGCAAAAGGGTTGGATGTCCTGGGTGGAAAAATTAAAAGAAATTAGCAATCGAGAGGGGGTATTTGGGACTCGAGAGTACGTCACTGATACGTCTGTATATTATTTGTCCAAAAAGATGGTTTTTCTAACATCGCTACATGGGCTATGAAACTGCGAATGTCGGAAATCACAACGGCAACGCGAGAGCATTTTTTTATTTAAAAGCGCATGCGCAAATCGGCGGAAACATCAATCTCGTGTTTTCAGTTGGCGGACAGGACCGACGTCCAGTGAACAGATTTGAAGTTGCAGCGAAGACGAGCGTGTTATGCAATCATCGTTCCGGTATATAACAGTTGAACAACGGAAACCGCGAGACAACGCCAAGCTACCAAGTTGCGGTCGTGGTTACCGTTGTGATTTCGGAAACTGGCTAACAATATTTGGCGAATAATTGAGGAAACTTTCGCGAGAGAAACTTTTGCGGAACAAAACAATAACGAATCGTTTTGGATAATTTTGTGAATAGATTTTAACAAATAGAACCAATGATTCAATAAGGTGGTCATAAAGTCTATAACTGAATAAACCTTCACGAACTGTTATCTTTGAAAAGAAATGAAAATCGCGAATTAAACTCGCGAGAAAGTCCTAAAGTTTTGAATATCGCGAAAGTTTTTCCAAACCGATATAGATATAAATCAAAGCATAATTTTATATTTTCATTATAATAAATACAATTTTAACAGTTGCCCTGGTCATATATGTACTTTGGTTGATAGAGGCTTAAAATCAATTAAACCACTTCTAACCTTGGGCTCTCCAGTGAGATCTACGACTTTTTTGTGCTTGAGTGGTTTTAGATAAACCAAGCCTTTCCCATGACTTAAGAAATCTGGGACATCGAGACAAAGTTGTATCTATAAAATAGCTACGTTTATTCGTCCATTGTCACACCCACGTGTTCGAAGAAAACGATAGGCCTCTTTGCTGTGCGGATAAGTGGAGAAGGTCTATAATTGCCCGCTTTTTTGTGGACTCCATACTTCAATAGCACCTAATTCGAATCTTCCTCACAGCAAAGTAAACGTAATTGGAAGTTAAACTCTTCGAAGGTTTTAATTGGAAAGATAAGACTGTTCTATATTGTTATTTTCCAATGAAGAAGATTTCTTACCTTCTTAAGTGAAATTGTGATTTTGTTGTTTGCAGATACCTACCGTAAATTGTACCACATACCTTATTTTTTTCCTAGATCTTATGTATTTAAGTCATATGTCACTCCCCTGGCGACCATTGATTTCGTTATGTCTTCGTCAATTTCCATGGAAACGGCAAGCAAAACATTTAGCTACTACTACCTTACAAGCCAATATTTTTGGGAAACAATATCGTGAAATACAATGCTTAAAGCAATTCCGATATCATGTTGGTGTTTCTCATAACTTCATTCGCTGCAAATCAAGAGCTCGTGGTGGTTTGGATGCGGTCGAAAGCGAACAACTCGAAAAGTATGCAGACGACCTGTTAGATGCGTTGTCCGGGCGACAAGACCATATGGACAAGTCACTTAAACGATGGCGGAACGATCTAAGCGGGATTTTATTTCAATTATCGAAAAGGAATGAAGAAACGAAACTACTCCATTTGTTTAAACGGATTTCCAGCGCCAAGCACGCAAACGAAGCTTCGTACACCATTATGATGAGACATTATGCAGACCAGAACAATTTCAGAAAAGTGAAATATTATTTTGATGACATGGAGAAAGAATCAGTTTTGTTTCATGGTCGTAGTTTTGTTCCCTTAATTAATGTTTGTTTACGGTTGAAAGATTACGAACAAGCTAACGAATATTTTCAGCAGTTACTTCAAATGTCTCGAAAGACATACATTTATACTGCTTTCACGGATGTCATCAAGTCTTGTGCAGAGTTAGTAGATCTTGATAATGTTAAACATTTAACGCGTATGGTGGAGAGTGCTTTCAGCACAATGGAGGAGTACGGATCAGAGCCGTTGGATTCTGACGCAATTGAAGCAACGAAGAGGTGGTTTCATAGGTATTCCATTCATATTTACTTATCTTTGGATAAATCTTTGCGTGTCGGCTTCTGCGAAACTTAATAGGTGTTTCCCGAATTTTGTCAAAGAAAATCAATCGCCGGGGAAATTATTCTCACTAGATTTTTCACTTTTCTTCTTCCCCGATAAGGTATGCTAGTTAAGGTTATTGAAGTAATTGTGCTAAATTGCAGATTCCCCAAATTCTTAAAATATAATACTTGCCTAAAGTTAAAAATTCCATCCCCTTTAACCTCTGGTGTTGACGTGAATCCTTCCAAATATCTTAAAAAAAAATTTCTGTTTATAGAGATCCAGAAGATAGATGGTCGATTAATGATGTTGAAATAGACAAAATGTGAGTTCTCATTCAGCTGTGATTTTCACAGTATTTAACCCAATGGGCGGAATCTTGGAAAACCCATGTGGAGGAGTGTTTTCTATTTAAACAGAACGCCGTCCTGCGTGCTGTTTAAAGAGAAAAACACTCCTCCATATAGGGCTTTTACTAATTCCGCCCGCTAGGAAAAGACCCTCCCGCGTTCGAATTACGACGGGAGAATTCATATAGCGGTCCCTGCGTCGATGACATTATTTGACCTCCTCCAGATTAGCTAGGACACCTAGCTCTCTTATCTTGCTTTCTCTCGATTTTCTTTGGCTCTTACTTCAGAGCGCAGCGCCTACGCTAGATGCCCTGACGTACCGGACGCGTGGCGTATGTTTGATGAGCCGCAAGTTAGGGGCTAGGTTCCCTAGCTATCTCCGGATGGTCTAGAATGTATTTTTACTGAGAAGCTTTTCAACAAAATAATTCAAGTAGGGAAAACAGCGGTCAATATTCCTCCAAGAAGGACGGATGGGAAAAAGTAAACTGAAAAAAGAGGAATATAAGGAAGAAATGTTCTCTGGACAAAAAGAATTTATACCAATTTCCAAAATTTTTCCACGTGGAAAAACTTTTTTCTTCTTGGAAATACAACTTTCAGGCCTCAAGAAAAGGTAAAAAATATATCAAAATTCTGAATGTTAAAGTTTGAGAAAAATGAGCAAATTTGGTCAGAGTATCGATTTTTGAGGGAAGTTAGTGGGGTTATTCAAAAAGTATGTTCGTGCAAAATTTCGAATTTTTAACCCCCTCCCCCCTCTTGTTCGCTTTGAAACAATATACTTGACGTAATAAAACAAAAGCTTTTCGTTTTTGGCCTGATCTCTTCCCCCTGTCATTGAACGAACGTACTTTTTGAATGGTCCTAAAAATTGCGTTAATTCAATTTGTTGTTAATAGAATAATTCCAGGTTAGTTTGAAAAAGGTGTCAGGGTTATGAAAAAAATCGATTTGCAAATTTCGATACAAATAAGAAAATAGTGATCGAAATTCAAACGCTAATTCGAACCCTGGTTAAGAACTAACACTTTCGTCACTTTTTCAGTGGTGAGTGTCCATGTTGCTGTGCAGATTTGCAACGCATTTTCATATCTGAAGAACGCTTTATTCGTCTCAAGCGAAACATGATGGCTTTCGTAGAGTCCACGATTGCTCTGAAACGTAACTCAAGAATCGCCGATGTAGATCGGAAACGCCGTAACAATAATATACGTAACCGAATCCAGAGACAATCGGAACATTACGAGTTTTACGACACTTTGATTACGGGTGTGAAAGAAAGTACGAGGGAAATTGCAAGTACAAAACGTTCTTATTTGAGCAATCCGGAAATATTTTCGGTTCTTGGAAACTTAGAAAAGTTTTTGGACGATAATGGTCCTTTTGATGTTGTTATTGATGCCCTGAATATTGGATATTATACCAAAGGCTTCAACCCTCTCCAGGTATTTAAACTCCCTATTCATTGTTTAAACTATCTTATATCAATAGGGAGCTCCCAAACTAGTTTTCATTTAGTCTCGTCTCGATTCGTGAAGAAGATGAATTTTAATGAGATGCTGTTATGCAAAATAACGAATGTTCTGTACTTTCATCCAAAGCAAGGGGGTGAAATTTATATGAAAAATATTGAAATGTTCTGGAAGTGTTCTTGAATTGTTCTTGAATTTTTTGAAAAATTCTTGGGCCACCCTTGGCGGATTAAGAAAGAAGTTGAATATGTGTTGCTTATAAAGGTGTTGCTTATAAAAAAGGCATCGTTTATAAATCATTTTGAAAAGGCGTAAAAATGCGTTACCGAGCACATTTCTTAAGAAATTTCTGAAAACGAGAAGACCAATACAAATCTGGCGGATAGAGGAAAAAATTGAATTAAACAGAGAGAACTTTTGGCGCATTTTATAAAATAAATTGCATTGCATTAGGTATCATGTGATTCGAATCCTTTGGGACTTTGGGAAAAATTGTTTGAATTACATGATTATTTGAGTTAAAGGATTTTTGACTTCAATTTAGGTGATTTTACAATCATAGCTTAAGCTGTACTAAATGGTCTCCTGTTTTTTTCAGGTTCGAGATGTCGTTGAGACGTTCAAACACAAACGTTGTTTGGTCTTATGTGCTGGTATTTTGAAGGAAAAGTTGCTGACTCAGCATCCTGTACCTGCAGCTAATGTGCGTTTACAGCAATTGCTGTTGTATTTGAAAAAGACATGCGACATATTCTTTGTTGGTTCGAGGTGAGGAACTTATGCTGATAACAATAATGCATCGCAGGATCGAAAGATATTACAGACTGGGGCCCTTTGCTCTTTCATTTCACGCTAAAATAATCAGGAAGGATAGAGAGTAGTGAGGGGGAAAGACAGGGGAAAATATTATTAATGGAAAGAAGATTATCGGGGAAAACAAAAAAAACTCATTAATGTTTTTAGGGAAAGAATAATCGAAAAATGATGTGAATAATTTGATTGCGTGTGAATTTGACTCAATTTGTGATTTGTTTCATTTTATAGCGTCTTGGATGACTATTATATTCTCTACACATTGCTTTATCATGACTTTAACATTCAATTGGTATCACGTGACTTGTTTCGAGACCATCTTTTCCATTTGGACTCCGAGAATAAAGTGGATTTCCAAAGATGGCAAATGGCAAACCAATACATCTTGGAATCTTTCACTCCTGACAATAAACCAATATTCTTAGTACGTAGTATTGATAAATTTATACGTAACACTTAGAAATTGCAAGTTACTCGTGATAACTACTCCTAGAGAATGGGGAAAAATTTCTGGAATTTCCGAAATACTCAACCAATAAACCAGATGGGTATGTTCTTCCACCCGTAAGATATGATTTTTCACCCTTCCGAATTCCACCAAGGGGTCACAACAAACCCACGAAATTTTAAGTTCAGTCCCTTTCAAGGTTTTGATTTTAACTAAGGGGTCTCAAAAACCTTCTTGCTCAAAAATATTTCTTTTCTTGCCTTTCAGGAACAATCAAACTTTAAAGTATCTGTTCAACGCAACAAAAATGGCTGGCATGTCCCAAAATCACGTGATCAATGGCTTTGTATTCGGGAAGCCAACCGGTAGATTTGGGTTCGCTATATGATATGAAAAGTCAACCAAAATAACTATATACCAAAGAGTAATTAGATAATAATTTTTTATAAAAAAATAGTGAATTTTGAAAAAATTATTAGGGATAAGGATCTTTTGTCGCACAAAAAATAACATGTCGTTTCCTCCTAGGGAAAGAACAAGCGATGGTTGTCCTACCTGACAAGGCCATCACAGTATTAAATATTGTCTGATATATTAATGATAATACGCTGCAAGTTTATGACGTATGTGTGTCAGCAGGCACTGCGATATTGATGGCTTAAAGAAAGTGCTGATAACCTTTCTTTTATGAATGTAGTTTCCATGACATAATGAGTCAATTTTATATGAATATATTTCAATGCATTAAAGTATCATCATCAGCATATTAATTATATATATTAATATTATTTATTCCTATGAATAAAATAAAAGAACCAATTCAGTAATTAAAATCAATCAGCAGAAAATGTAGATTAACAGTTTGTGACCAATCAAATTGGTTACAACAACAGTTAGTGACCAATCAAATTGGTTACAACAACATGATGGTAAGCTTTCGACTCTTGAACTCCTCCTTCACATTAATTTTTGGACGAATGAGTTCTTGCCAAATAGTTTCTAGGGTTAATCCATATTGTTCGCTCCGGGTGGTCGCAGCCAAAATTTCAACATCTTTCACAGTAGCTTTCTCAAGAGTCCCACACGATCTCAGGTGTTTACCGACTGGTTGAGATGGTTTTTTATGATGTTGGAAGCGAGTACGTATGTGGTTGGAAGTCAAACCTGCATAGCACGATTCACATCGTGGACACGTTATACGATAAACTACTCCACTTCTCACCATATGGGCGACTTTTGGTTTCAAGGAGGGTAATACAGATTTCAAACCGCGTATTGTTAGGATTGGGTTCACCGGTGCTCCACATTGTATCAAGGATCTACAGTAGTCCTCTGTTACTCTTCCTCGGTACTGAATAAAAATCAACTTTTTCGATTTTTTGTTTTC
>JAUBWS010022225.1:0-11946 GCA_032270445.1 Darlingtonia californica | reverse complement strand
AGAGTTAATACGGGGTACGTGCAAATGATGATTTTTTTAAAAGTTAGCCTGTACCTACCCTGTATCAGAGTCTTCTCACGGAAGATAACGTAAGTAGTAAGCCTCTTCGTTCGGCAATTTTTTATTTTGCCGCGGGAGGGACTGGTACAGTCTAGTCTGAACCAGACCGCCGCACCGGTACGGAAAATTTGTTTTCTCGCGGTACTACCGTATGTAAAATCTGGTAAGGGCTACAGAAAAGTTTATAAAAGGTTCAGAAGAACGAAATATTTGCCTCGATCAACCGAAAATAATTATGAGACTTCACTATGAAAAACAACGAGAATTCGTCACAGAGCTAAAATAACCGCGAAATTTTTTGAATAAATTTTCCCGAATAATGAAATCCAAGAAAATTCGCTAGATGAACTTTCGCGAATCATCGATGGTAAATATTGACATGAATGCTCGACGTCTCAATTCAAGTCAACTAACTTTTTTAGGATTTTTTGGATTTGAAGCTAGCTTGCTAAGTACACAGACTCGCTTAAATATGCGATAGGTATAATTTTTGACGGAAAAACTTTCAGACATCGCTATTTTGATAAATCTCTCGGTACAAACTTTCACGAAAAAGGTCAAAATTCGCGATTAAGTTTCTCTCATGAAAGTTCGTAAGAACAAACAAATAATGTGTGTAAGTAAAGACAAACGTTCTAAATTATATCTTTTTATATATTATATGCTAACTATATCAATATTCTTTACAATTATTTACATTTTTGTTTATTTTTTAATGAAAAACTATAACCAATATATACATTGACTCATCGATTTTATCCACACACACTTTTACCTATTTGACCCTTAGAATGCTCTATATTTGAAAAAAAATACTCACAACTTTTTTTAACCTATTAGGTACGTACTCAAAGAGAAGAGAAGTTAAAAAAACTCAAACTTTAAATTTGAATATCAGGGCACTGGATTGAGATTTCAAAAAAAATGAGTTTTAGATATCAAAAGAAGACTTTAACGTGGTATTCGAACTAATTTTAGACGCACATATGCGTCTCTTGGAGTCTTGGGGTCCATATTAAACTGAACAAATTTCGTTATATATTTATCACACTTTTAAACGAATATTCTTGCATTTATATTATCATAATTATATTAACTATATGTCTCTTTTTCTAAAATTTGGGTTTTATATGACAACAGCTACAACGCGGTTTTTCCTCGTTTATATAGTTTGATTTCTCAACTCTAGAATGCTGCCGAAGGCTCGATGTTTGAATGTTATTTTTAAAGTTGAACGTGAAACGTGCGGCGTTTGTTAATGTAGGCGGAACACTTTTGCTACTGGACCAGTATGTATGTGGGGGCGTGTGTGGTGTAGGCGTGGGTGGATAACTGGCGGATAAGGCTGACGGCGATGGAAGTGATACATCACTAGGATGTCTGTGTCTGCCTTCACCGGTAGTAAAATATGGTCTGTAAGTTGTTCTATGATGATTATGATGATACATAGGTGCAATGGGAGATTTTCTACTTGACGGTATTGGATGATCGTATTTTTGTTTTTGCCACTCATATTCAGCTTGCTGTAGCATATCCTTCATGTACTTCTTCATTTTGTATCTAAGATAAAATTAAATTCGAATTAAATTTTTTGCAGTACCTCATAACGGACAAATTTTACGAAATTGGAAGCTTCTGGGAACATAATATTGAACTTAGACTACACGATCAAAGTATCTATAACTTTCTAGTGATGAAAATTTCGGTGGACTAAATGTTTGTCACCTGGAGGAAATTCCGTCAATTTTGTCAGGCACTCTTTTGTCTGATAAGGCATTTTCGTAAATAAAATACCTAACGTTATTGCGGACAAACTGTGTCATTTGGAGTCCTTGTAAAAGCGTTTGTCATAAAGAAATTCTCACAGAAACTTCCGTTTTTGGTATTATGACTTGTCAACAAAGTCCTGTTGACAATTTCTGTTCCTCTTTTTCAGAAAAATTATGAATCTGAAAATCTGTGAAAAACTTAGAGTCTCCAAAATCTGCAACATGGATGGTGTACCGCCACCCGTATTTCCAAAGAAATCGATCACAGATGGCCGTTGTATGGATAGTTGACGGAAGAGTGGATGCAGTAAACACGCTTCGACCATCAGCCGGGAAAATTCTTAGTAAGTGAATATTTGTTTCAAATTATTCACTCTTTTAAAAAGTAGTCTCTTGTTAAAGCCGTTCTGATTCCTAATTTGTTTAGATAGAATAATGGAGCGAATGTCTTATTGGCAAGAAAGTCAGCAAAAATATCCACTAAATTTTGGCTAAATGATTAATGTTTTCTCCGACAAAATTCTATTGACAAGGCTTTTCTCTATTTTTGTTTTTTGATTTTTAGTAAATCCTAATCAAACTTTTTAATGCCAGTAGCTTCAAGAGCCATAAGAATTAATATAATTTATTGATTATTATTTGAAAACTAAAATTGCTGGTGTTAGCGATTTAAGTGAAAGTGATAAAAAGTGACTTTTTATCCTGAATTTCTTTTCCGACACGGTACCTTATAATTTTTTACATTGACTATTTTGTAATAAAGTCCGGGGAAGTATTATGTTAAGTAAATTGTGGAGATCACTTACCTATGATTTTGAAACCAGATTTTAATTTGTGTTGGTGTTAGATGAATTTTCTTTGCAAGCATTTCTCTTTCCGGCGATGAAAGGTAAGGTTGCTGCCGGAAAATCCTTTCCAATTCCCAAGTTTGTTGTCTGCTGAATAGTATCCGGCGTTTCTTCAAATAGCGGTCCGTTAGCTCCTCATCTCCGCTAGAAGTTTCCGCGTCTGATAAATCTAAAAATCGCGAAAATTGATTTAATTATTCATGATCATCAGTTTTTATGTCTTTTTTTATTTTTATTTGTTATTTAGTTTTTTTACCTTCCGATTTGTGTCTTGAAGATGGCTCCTTCAGCATTGATTTATTCATCTTTTCTTCCGACCTCTCATTGTCCGTCTTCAACAAATTTTCAATAAGGAACGACATTCTTGATCAACAAATTTCCCCAAACCCTCTCGGCCAAGTGTTGATTGATCCGTATATCCTTGAAATGTTAAGCTATCTTTCCTTTGATTAACAATTTTAAAAGAACAAATAAATCAATACTGACTGTATATCCACTTTGCTTTTGCACGGTTGAAATATTTGTCAATTTCCTGTATTTAGTTGGTGCTATAGTAAATCCGCGGCACGGCACTATTGCTTGTTTACCATTATCCAATGGTAGATGAATGCCACACGCCGTACTCTCAGGCTCTTTATCATTCGACTAACATTGGAATTCCTTGTTTTACGTTGATTTCAATAACCGCCAGCAGGTGATTCTCTCTTTTTTCACAAACGGACAATATCGTGATGTTCCTATTCAATTCTTTGTTGTTAGCTGTTATTTCCTTTGTTTTCGCTCAAACAGCCAGTTTTTGATATATTCGAAGCACTTTCTACACCAAAATTCCTGGACTCTCTGAAACAGATAGTATTGAAAATAAACAATGTTGTTAGTTGTTATTACCTTTTATTTGTTTTCACTGAAATAGCCAGTTTTTTTATAATATTCAAAGCACTTTCTACCCCAAAAGTCCTGGACTCTCTGAAACAGATAGTATTGAAAATGAACAAAAGCATAGCAGGCATTTAAAACAAAGGTCTTTGTTCAATAAGTTGTTGACGAAGGCTTTTCATTAGTTAAAGTAATATAATTGTTTTCGATATAAGTATGCAAGGAATGGTGAAATTAAGTTGTTTTTCACATCTGAGCGAAGTCTCCTTTAGATTACGCTTTGTTTTCTTCAACCAACCTATTCTCTGGGGAAATCCGTTTATTGCAAATTGCATGATCTGATTTCGTAAATCTCCATCATGTCTCTCCATACAAGATAAAACAAATCCTCAAGTTTGGCAAGGATATATATTCCGTTTTTTTCTTTCAATTTAGGTATTGTCAGATAGTCAAAATTAGCCTTATGCAAACATCTGCGGAGGAGTACGACTGTATTATCCTCGCATCCTTAAAAGGTAAAATTCGCACTCAACCACGAACGTTTACCCACGCCCTAGATCAGGCACTGATTGATTGATGACCCTTTAAAAATGATATATGGGAGACAAACTAATCTTAACAAGATTCCACTATATTTCCTGATCAATCGAAATCAATCAATTGTCATTAAAAAAGCTAGTTCTCGCAAGTGTCTTCCGAAATTCAATAAACATGAAAATTAGCAAGTGTCAACTCTCTTTAATCAAAAGACATAACGAGTAATCTTATTTGAGGTAGATACCTTTAATCATGCTGTCTAGACTACGTACTTCAAAACATCACATAATAACACTCACCAAGGTGTATGCTCAATTTGCCAGGAATCACCACCATCAACTTGCGCCAAAAAAACAATTACATTTTTTGTAATGCACGTGCGTCTGCTATTTTCCATTGTGATTGGTTGGATGAAGACCAAATCGACCAATAGAATGGCACGTTTAGAATGTATTAACCATGCAAGGAAAAGAAAAAAATCCAACGCACTGGACTTATAGTGAGTGTATGGATTAACTTAGCAGGCAATAAAAGAGCACTTGAGTAGTATTCTTTTTTCCCTTGTAAATAATATTGTCATCTATTGTCATCGCAGTTGTCAAACCACACATGTGTTATTCTCGTCATTGAGAACTGTAAACAGACTACACATAAAGATGCATTGTGCTGAGCTATAGGTGATTTTTACCGAGTACTTCTCAACAACTGCGCTAGATATGCATTTTACTTTATATATTTATCATTTCGTTATAACCTCTTTACCTTATAGGCTTCCTTTCTTTTATCTTTGTCAGAGGGGAAAGAAGCTTGTTTGGCATGACTTTTCTGTATTTTTAGAACCATGGAATGTTAAGACACTCTTCTTTCTAGCTGTTGATGAAATGAGTTCAATCTTTTATGGAAAATTATATAAATCCAGCTTTTCTTCGCACTGCAAAAACAAATCTTCTACTGAAATATCATAAATCTTAAAAAAACATATTGACTGAATTAAGGTTGTTGAATGTATCAAGATTTTTGGAACATTTAATTTGTTCTGTCATCTCTTTTACATCAAACGTTGATATTCATTAAACTACGGTAGCAAATGTTGTTTTCACAGTCAAACTTGATGCCCCCGAATGGTACATCCCTTACAACGATGAAGAGAAAACTAGCATCCCTTTTACATCAAACTTCGTCGAAATCGTAACAACAAATGTTTTTTTTAAGTGCTCAAAAATGATGCCCCAAATGTTAAAATACTGTGCATTCCTTACAACAAGGAGGAGAAAATTTGGGTACAAAACCTAAGCATGCAGACTTCCTGTCCCCCACGATGCGGGCCTTTGCATCATAAAATTTCCAATGTGGTTCTCCTTTGTCGGAACTCCTGTCTAAGACTAAGCCTTTACGAATTTCCGCTGGTGTTTGTTTCTAAAGTAAGCAATAACTGATTGCTCTTAAGAGCGGGATTAAACCATCTAATTGATAAAACAATTAATGGTAATTTAAACTAATCCCTCTGAGCTTGATTAAGGCCATGATGCATAGAAAAGGTCTCAATAGGTCTTCGATTAGGCATTAGCAAGTAAAACAGTTGCTTGGTGAGCAAATATCTTTTTAATGATTTGTATACAAGTTTGTTGATGAGGTGATTAAAAGGATTAATAGTAATGAGGAAGCAATTAATTCGCTACTCCTAGATCCATATGAATGATAAAAATGGCCTCCTACTTTTTCACTTTCATATGTTCCCCATTGTTTCCTTATTCATTCATTAACAGATATTTTTATGGATTTCAAAGAATTTTTTAACTTTTATATTTTAAATTGAAATATCCTCTATGTTAAAGTGATATCAAGAAGGGTCAAAATTGCTGAGTCATAGTCCGCCTTTTTCCAAGACTGTCATATGTCATAGTAAAACCAGTAAATTTCCAAACACCTTCAGCAACCCTTTCGATGTGAATGAACAAATGAATCAATAATTTGTGTCTTTACCCAAGGTAACTAACTTTTAGTTCTTCATGAACTGTTATGTTATCGGTGAGGATCCTGCCTTTCTGGAAAAAACTCAGGTACCATTCAGAATTAATAGTGACTAACCACTCGGCCATTGCTCCGTATGTATATATCTTTTTTTTTTTGTGCTGTCTTATCTGATTGGTAATGGGAATCAATATGATAAATTGATCGCATTATCAGTATTCGAGCTGTTTGAATTCAGTTTTCATCAGAAATTGCTCTCAACTATTTTCCTTATCTTTATACAAACAGGTTCTGCAAATAATGGAGCGAGATTGTTTAGAAATATCCTTTGCAAAAAGCATTATTATTCTTGTAGTTAGCAATTGATCAGTTATGGTTAGTATTTGATCTCTTAGGTGCGTAAATTTTGTATGAATGAATTGTTGCGGAATTTTCATGCGGTTTTGCCCCCACAAAAAAAATTCATAATTTTACATAATTATTGATTTTACAGGAACTAACTTTTGCGAATTTGCTAGACTAAGTTAAAGGAACTGTAAGTTTAAGAGAACTCGTGGCAGGAATTGTGCACAGCAGCGAACGCCCATTCCCGCGTGACAGACTTATTTTCGCCCGCGCACTAACGGCTTTTTCTTAAACGGACTATGCTATGAAATAGTTCTACGAATTTGCCCAAACTCTGTTAGATATATTCCTCGGAAATGATTTGATTTGATTTGATGTTGGTTTGCCTAGAATAAAGTATGATTGCTTTTTGGAAATTTTGCAGAGTTTTTCAGGATGTTCTATATGCTAATGATAAAGCATATTTGTGAGATTTCGCGCCCAATATGAAGTCAACATTTGAACGTGGACAAAAACTTTGTTTATAGAAACCCGTAAAACTGTTACTAACAAATCCATTCAATATTTAATTAATAGAACACCATACAAATTGTTAGATAACATAATATTCTCTTCAATGAAAGGCTATCATGACCGGTGAAATTGTCACTCAATATATTATCGACTTTGATGGAAATAAACAATAAAGGAATACTTTCACCTTATTATCCTATCCATGAATTTATTTAGATTTGTATATTGAGAATTTAAAATCCTTTCAATAATCGAATAATTAAGGAGGGACTTAATTTTACTTTGGTGTCATAAACGAATTAAATCTAATGACACTTCACAAAAATATATGGATCCTTCACTTTCAAGATGTGTGGTTGACTTTATTTTTCCTTTCTGATTTTGTGGGCTTTTGTTCTTTGTTTTGAAATAACTTCTCACTCTCGCACTAGCTATATTCTTTCACCTATTTAGCTATTTAAGAACAAAACTGGAATGGTTTTATTCGATTAGAAGACACTCCTATCTCATTTCCCTCATACTTTCCCATCACAATGGGAGTCCAAAATTTAAGCTCGAGTGGTTTAATCATAAACTTTTAAGTCAAATGATGGCCTTATTTAACAGGACATGGTCAAAGTTGAGCTCTCCTTCATTACAATGCCTGAAATGATGTATAAAGCCCACCCCAGTAGAAGTTGATAGTGTAATTGGCTCCTATGAAATCGTGAATTTTTATTTCATCATTTACTGATATAAACCAACGAAAAGTAAGCTTTATTTCACCCAACCAGTGATTCCATAAACCCCAGTGAGATTTTAGATTTTTAGAGCCACCCCCAGTAAGACTTCACGCCAACGACACCTGGAAAGGAGGAAAGCTTAGTTTATCTTCCCGTGCCGTACACAATTCCCGTTCCCGCGCGACAAAGTATTTTCGCCCGCTGTTTACAGCGTTTAACTGGACTGTAGCACAGTCTACCCCTACGCCCTAAAAAAGCTAACGGTTTTACTCCCACGGCACCATGTTGCAACTTTAATTGAGCTTTATTTTGACAAACTAATCAGACTTCGTCAGGACTGTTGATTTGAACTTGTCTTGTTTGGACCTTTGCCAAATTGTTTTGAGGTTGCTAGCTGCGCGTTTATGAAATGATTAGTTCTATGGCAAAATGGTTGAAAATACTTCTCACAGTTGGTTACAGTTATACTACTTGAGTATGAGAAAATAAGCAAAAAAGAATCTTTTTATTGCATTATTAATTAACTAGCGTAATTGCTCACAGGAGCAAATGCGTTTCAAAACATTATATAATAGGGAATTTGTTTGATATCCAAAAAAGTTAGAGTCAAATCAGTCACATAAAGTTTTTACAATAGCATTGCTGTTAATCTATTTCCGTTCTATTTCGACCACCACTTCATTTTTTTATTAACTAATTGCTCACAGGAGCAAATGCATTTCAAAACATCATATAATAGGGAATTTGTTTGGTATCCAAAAAAGTTAGAGTCAAATCAGCCACATGAAGTTTTTACAATAGCATTGCTGTTAATCCATTTCCGTTCTATTTCGACCACCACTTTATTTTTTATTAACTAATTTTCTCTACCCAGCTCGCAAAAACTCCAAAAAAACGTCTGCGGAGTGTAATTCTATCTTCAGTAGAAATAACCTCCTTCACAGGCGTTTTTTCATGATTTTACCAATGGGGTACGGAATATGCTAATATTTCTTAGGATTATTAGACTTGGATCCATATTTACCCAATATAACTTCATTCTACACCAAAACGGTTATCAACGCAGGCCCCGTCTTCCTAGGCTAGTGAACTAGTCATTATTTTTAAGCAAAATCAACAAATACGATAAGAAACGGAATGCAAACGTCACTTTCCAGTTTCTTCCCGTTTCGGGTTTTTAATCCGGTTTTGTGGCTGTAAAATTCCGACTAGCTCGCTAGTTTACCGCCTTCCTTGAAAGACCTACCGTAAGTCTTATAAAAGAAATTAAACAGAATTTAATTTCTCATAAACTGAATGTTGCGGGTTGGGTGTTTTCCGTGAAATTTAATTCCCACGAAATGCGACAAATTGGTTTTCCGCGAAATTTGAGTCCCGCGACATTCTTTCCCCGAACGCCATTCAAAATAAATACTAGTAATGCTAATTCACTCATTATTTGTTTTTTTTCCTTGACATTTTTACGTTTTTCAAACAAATATTGCAGATAAGTTTCAAATGAACTTTAGATCTAAGCCATGCACGAAATTTAATTCCCACGAATTTTAAAAACAATACAAAGCATCCGCGAAGTTTAATTTTGGCGAAATTCAGTTCCCGCTAAAATTAGTTAACCTTAACCCCTTTATGCATTCCGTTGTTGCAGAACAACAAATAGAAGTTCGCCTTTTCTCCCATAAATTCTAAACGGTAAAAAATTTTCGTTTGAAATCTTCAGGGGAAAAACCGGAGACGAAAAGCGTTATTTGGAGCAATTTCTCAAGGGGGTAACAACAACTGAGAAGTTGTGATGAAAATTTGAATTTTTTTATTTGACTTTCGTAATCAGCTCATCAATAGCGTCATTGGTATGTAAAACATTGGGGTAGCGAGAACTGATTCATGCATGAAAGGATTTAAGAAGCTAATATGGAATGTAATGAGAAATAATATTTGCTTCAATTGTTTTCACTTTTCAAATTTGCCATCATTGTTGATGATAGTTATAATTGTCGAATGGTTTAGTCTTGTTTGTTTGCAGTCACTGTTTTTTTTTAAGTGGCATACAGTTAAAATAAACTGTTTCGAGCTATTTTACCCTATTCTTGCTTTATTGGGAGGCGTTGTTGACCTGGGCCAAACCTGAAACGAATAAAAGAGAAGTATTTAGCGCAGGTTGTAGTCGCTTATCTTTTCGCCTTTTTACTCTGTTTTGTGCAGCTCTGGCAGGGTGACGCGAAAACCCGAGTCCCGAGCTCGACTCACTTGCTACCTTGAAGAAATGTTCGTGGAAGACATTTTTGCAAAATGAGGGCCAAAAAATTGCGAATTTCGCGGAAGAATTTATCGCGAGCTGAACCTGAAAGGCATATTTCGCAGAAGAAATTTTCGCTAATCGAGGCTGTAAGAAAACCTCCCGTAAAAAATATAAAGAAAATAATCAGTAGACATTTTTTATCTTTCCTGGTCTTTTCATTTTCAGAATGGGCCAGGAAGCAGATAGATAGATAATAGATCCAATAGATTATGCTGTATGTTTCACCAATCTATCTCGCATAAAATACGCTTGCCACATTTTGATGTATTTCGCGGAAGAAATTTTCGCTAGTCGGGATTTATTGATAAAATTTCCCCAAAATTTCTTCCCTTAAGGTAGGCCTTCAGTATTGAAATTTGACAATCACTGTTAATTCTACACGGTGCCATGAGGTTCATACTCCTAGCCCCCAGACTGTGCAAATAGTTTTTGATATTGATACTTTAAATCTAATAATTTTTTGGTACATGGGTTAAGCGATGAGATAAAGTTTTAACTTTAGAGGCGTTTAATTGCGAATTGATAATTGCAAATGCTGAAATTTCGGCAGTTTTGAAGTCTTGATACTTTTTCAAAAACCATTGGTGTGACAAAATCTTCTGAAAACCTGAAACTTTTTAGTTTTATAAGCTGAAAAGATGGGTAACAGCCATTTTTTTCACAATAATTGCCACAATAAAGCAATGGTATAGAAATTTTAATTTTTCTTTTGTTTTAACTTGTGACGCCTTTATTGAATTCTCCTGACATTTTCTATAACAGGCTACATTTTTGAGACACCCTGTAGCTTAAATGTTGAACGCTTTGTAGGCAACTTATTAAAGCTGTTTTCCATTTTTTCAGTGGAATTTACAATTTGATCAAATTCCCTCTCGCAAAATTTGTGCATAAGATTATATTTTCTCAGTTTCCATATACATAATTTCCGCCAAGTACGAAGGGGCTATTCTTTCGAAACAACGAAAAAACGATTTAAACCAATTAATTTTTAGCTTAGATTTCCATGCCATTTGTTTGGTCCATTTAAAAAGCACTAGTCTGATTCGCTGACCCTTCTAAACTCTACTTCGTAGATCAGGAACCCACGCTACCGTTTGGAGAAGGGGGGGGGGGGGGGGTGTAAGGTGCCATGGTCCCTCACTTTTCGAATTCTATGAGTAAATGCAGACAGCAATTTAAGGAATAACTGGTATTTTCGTATATACATAAGTTTCCTGGAGGTATAAACACGTTTTTAGAAAGATTGCAAATTTTCTTGGCCTCTCGCGCACCACTAGAATGGTAATTTCTAAGAACGTTATGCAGACGTAGTTTACATTGGAGCAGCCCCAAATCCCGGAGGTTTATTCGTTTATGGGGGGTACTGGTGTTTAGAGTTACCCGAGCCACCATGGTTGACCCTACATTTTAGAGCTTCTAGATTGCTGGAAAATGCATTGATTTTGGTATGGTGTATAAAAAAAGGTAACGACAATACTGGGTGGTATATATCTCATATACCAATGTCCTGTTGAATATTTAGCTTTTACAGAAACACCGTCCAAAAAATTGGCAAAATACCGGTACCGACGATAAATACCATTGTCCCGTTAAAAATATTTGTGAATCTTGAAATGCCGTTCAAAAAAAGGTTCCATCCCGCTGTACCGTTAAATCGGAAGCCCCACCCTACTCCCTTGCAATTTCTATATTAAGGTAAAACTTCCCTATTATCTTTCAAGTGATATGACTTTTATGAAAAATGAAGAACATAAACGGAAGTTATGAAGCAGTAAATGCAAAGATCTCGTTAAGTCTTTTAAGATCTATTATCTCAATTTTAAATGCTTTTAAATGCCGAATTTTAAACGCGTGCTTAGTACTAGTAATTACATGGTTTTGAGAGTGATTTGGGATTAAATTATATAAAATTTCAAAATTTTTCAATGATCTGAGGGGCTATTGATCCCAAAATCACCCGAAAATATCATGTTATTACTCGTTAATTATATGACCAAACAAAAAGAACT
>JAUBWS010022224.1:0-51662 GCA_032270445.1 Darlingtonia californica | reverse complement strand
TAATAATAATAATAATAATAATAATAATGGACCATACAGGAATGTGCCGCCCATAAAGGTATATGATTTTCACCCTTCTGAGTCCTACTAAAGGTCACAAAACACGAAATTTAAAGTTCAGTCCCTTTAAGGGATGCAGCTTTAACAGATGTTGAGAAAATGTTTTGAAATATTTAAGAAAAAATTCAACAATAGTCCCACTAAGGGTCCCATTGACCGTCTAAAAAGTGCAAAAAAATGTCAAACAATACTCCCTTCTAATGGTCGTTTTTTGAGCCTCGGGCAGCACAATACCGACAATTTCTAAAGCTAGAATGGGGGATAGCTTTTTTACAAGAGGTCTAATACAGCCCATCCACAAGCAATAGCATATTGCTATTTCAGTGATCCTGTAGACACCTGTGGATGTTATTTCAATGTAAAAACGACATCCATGTTCTTGGTGAATGGTTCTACAAAATCTAAGATTTCGATTTAATACCTAAACGGGAATTCATTATGTTAACTTTAATTAATTTAGTAAATGCCTCGTATCATTGAAAAATAATATGTAGTTCTTCAATAATTACATAAGAATACTTATCTCTAATAACTAATTATTAGCTAAGCTAATTAGCTGCAATAAGGATATAAAAGATTTTGATGGACCCAGTCAAATGAGTACTACCAGAAGCTGAAAGTAGAAGAACCGAGAAAAAGAAGAGAAAACCTTTTAGCAGGACAAAGAAATCCTAAACATGAATATATTCACGTGCATTTTCTTTTTCATCTCAGGTAAGAATATTCAATTTCTGAGTCAATCATTATCATGTTCGGTATGATCAAATCATTACTTGGAAATAGCTTGAAAAACTTGTATGGAGCCGTAATAGAATGGTTCAGGCGTTAAACGCATAAATCACGAGTCACGAATTCGCCTGTTTTGAAAGGCTTTACGTTGTGAAATTTGCCAGTCATTGTTGCCACTGCATGGTACCCTGAGGTGTTTCCAGGAAGGTAGGGCTCTCATTTATAATAGTTCATCAGAAAGTGAAGAGGCGAATGTTGGGCGAATCTAGCCCTCTGGCTTGCGGGCCAACCAAGCATACGGCGCGCGCCCAGCACCTTTTTTTTAATCCAGTATAGCTCGATGCATGTTTAAATTTACCTTCTGCAGAGGCTTTCTTTCGAAATGTATCACGACAGCGCATCTAACGCAAGCGCAATACATACGCGTATCATTGGTGCGCTCGAAAATAAGAGCGAAAAGGTTGCGTTAGGAAGAAAGATGTCCTCGCTAGGGTAAGGCATCGATTCATTCAACTTCTCATTTATCCATTCATTCAAATTGACGTTCGTGCAGAGCTTCTATTTCCCTATGCTTAGTAAAAGCCAGGCAAATATTTGAAATGCAATCATTTTTCAGCTTTGGTGTTGAACGTTTCATTTGGATGGGAAGGAATTAATGATGGTATCAATCCATTCTTTAAAAATGTTACTGGCCCTACACCAGCTTTGGTTTTTTGTAAGTATATTGATTGACTTGTAGATTTACTGTAGGAAATTTCCGAAACCTTTTAAAGCCTCTGAAGCCTTAAAAAAGATTTTTATATTTCTACACTGCAGTTTTGAGCCACCGTTTCTTAAAAAATTATTTTTGCTTTTTCCGTACACACTTGACTTAAGAATATTGAAATGACGAATATATTCTGAGCTTCAAGGTATGCTTAGCATTATGCTCATGTTCTGAGAAATTTGAGCTTAAATACTGTATGCTTATAAGCGTCATGCTTATAAAAAAAAAGAGTGTATGTGTTCTGAAGTTGTTTAAGTTACCAGCTCCAACTGTTTTCCAAGTAAATTGGTCAGCCACCAGGTTCTACAGTACTTGCGAGTTCCATAATTTATGGTTGGACTCTTTATAGTTACTTTCAAACCCTTTCCAGCAGAAATAATCAGAGATGTGATGAAATCATTGAATGGTTATGATGATAACAGACTTTTTTACCTACAATAAAAGGCTAGAATCATTCCCCGTTTCTCGAATCCGTTTCATTGATACCATTATGATGATACTTGGTACACATTTACTTCAAAACAAAACCATGCTTATAAAACTTAAGTCTTAAGCATGATTTCCACTTTTCCTGTTTGAAACCGGGAGCTGGACAGGAAAAATGGGAATTCTATAATTTGATTGGCTCATAAACTTTTACTGTCAATATCCTACTTGTCCAAGGCTACAGTTGAACCGAATTCAACCTTTTTCTCGGGACAAAAGGAACAGGACAAGAATAGTAACGAATAGTAGCAAAAGAATAATTAGTTACAAACCAATCAGATGTATCAATACTATCCTTTTCTGTTTCTATGTCACGCAGCAAAAATGTGGAAACTAGCCTTTAGGGTCCATAATTTCTGTGATTTATGGTATAGTAAAAGTGACGCCATACCTATAAAACACAAATTTGTTTGGGGGAAGTTTCCCCTGGATTATGTGGGGTGAAATTATTGATCAACGTCCATGTTTTTAGTGTAATTTGCACTTTGTGAATTTTTGTAACCCGCCAGTGGGCCACTTGGTAGTGATCTAGAAACTCCGCAAACCCATAGGCCAAGAATGTCAGAAGATTTCCAAATTGTTTAAAATTCCCTGCACTGAGTTGGTTTATTTAGCTGTTTTTCAAAGTCCGAATAATTTCTTTTTGTACGGTAGACGATAGTCGTATGGCAAAGGGACTTTAGGGACTAACATCTTATTTTATGTATTGCAGGTCCTGATGTATTTTGTAATGGAAAAGCTGATGGAAACTACGAAGTCCGAAACGCTGATGCTACGATTAACAGAAACTACTTCCTGTCTTGTTCAAAGGGAGAAGCAAATTGCTTTGCTTGTTGGCCAAATACTCTTGAATTCAGTGAGAGATGTAACCAGTGTTTGTACAGTTATAATGGTAAGCTACATACATATTCCTTTTTCTTCAATCTTAGGTTGAGCCTTAATAAGAGTCTACGTATAACCAGGAATATTCCTGGTATAACACATAAAACAAGTGCTTTTCATTTTCTACTTACTAGTGTGGGTAAGGTTGACTTCAAACAGGTGAAACTGAAATTGAACGAACGTTGGAAAAACAATCCAATGTGTTTTCTATCAAGACGCATGTGCCCGGTAGTTCCAAACTTATACAGCTATGTGCCACCCGAAAGGGTATGACTTTTCACCGCTAAGGGTCGCAAAGTCACTGTCTATTTAAAGGTGGTGATTTTAACTAACTTAAATTTTTGTCAAAAAATGTTTTTCAGAAATAGTCCTATTAAGGGTCCCAAAATTTATCCGAAACAGCAGTTCTTTTAAGGGTATAGATTTTCAAGGTTCAGGCGACATATCCTGTAAGTTTCTAAGATTAGTATCCTCCTGTTGCACGAGAGAACATGAGGATCAGGACACCCCGCGACAGAGTTGACTGATCTTTGTGTACATATGTAAATAAATTGAACCTAACACTGCTACTACCTGACTACTTTTATAGATACCTGCATTACTACCAAAAAGTGGGAGCCAGCAACGACCTTTTTCTGCCCCGATATTTGCCCAGACCACGGACATAATTTTAGCAAAAACATCGAAGATCCTAATCAACCACGTCAATATGTAGCCTGTTGGAAGGGGATCACTGTCGGTTGTATTGCTTGTCCGGATACCCTTATGTTTAACCAGACTGATAATGCGTGTCTTTATGAAGGAAAATACTGGACAAAGTCTGGTTTTTGATTGCTCCTCCTGCCATGAAAAGGTGGTTACATATGATAACAAAATATCCATAAGTGCAAAGTGCGTAAAAACTTGCCAACATATTATTAATTCAGTACAATTCTGAATGTGTATTTTTCATAATTACGAAATACTATATAACAATATTTATTGAAAACTATTGATAACTATCTATAAATCCTATAATAGATTTTGCTTTAAATGTAATTTTGGTCAAATTACTATAAAATTACTGTAATGCTGTCCTCTATATAGCTTCATCAATTAGGATGTTTTGCCGTCTATCCGAATATTGGCCCTCAATTTTTGAATAGATTGTGTAAAAGTATTTATTTTATTTCTAATATATTCATTTTCAATCCAAAAAGTTTCTGTTTATGGTTAAAAAACTTGTACCCGGGGAATTTGGGGTGATTAGGGGCAAAGCTGATTTTGAAATCTTATGTCGTTAGACAAACAGTGCCAAACTGTACCATCCTCTGGGACTTCCCACTAAGTGCCAGCACGACTACATTTCAGAACTTCCAAACTGTGCACTATGAGACTCGAACTCACGAATTTCGGATAATCTAAACCGCATGTCTACCAACGGTGCTACCCAGGCCATGTTTGGATCTGTGTGGGATTTTGAATCAATCACTTTAGTAACCCACGTGTAACATATCAGTACCATCGTGGTACTACAGAGATTCGAGAATTGTGCGTTTCGATACTAATTTGTAGCATCATCATCAGGGACTTACTTTTAGTCGTCGCTTATCAGTCGTGTTTGCACCATATGGTGTAAGTTCTTACGTGGAAGATAAGGATTCTTTGTTTGAGATATTTGAATAATTAAAGACCATTCTTACTTCGTCCAAAGTGGGGTGGTCGGATCAACACAAGCACTGAATTTTGTTTCAAAGCAAGTAAGGGGTAGGAGGGGTAAAAACATAGAAAATCTGGGAAAATGTACTATTTAAGTAGCCCATACAGTTTTTAACTATTCATGCGCTAATTCGGGAAAGTAGGATTTTCATACAAGTTGACGTTTTTCATACAAATAGACTCTCTCGTTTCGGATTTCTTGGAATGTACACAGAAATGTCCAAAAGAAATCGAATTTTTAAGTGACAAATTAGCCTTTTGAACAGATAGTGTAACAGATACTGTATATTTTATCAAAATTTCTAAATTTACATCGAAAAATCTTCTTAATCAAGATATAGAATTTATGTTTCCAAAAAAAAGAATATAAAAATTTCGAATCATGATATCTGATAAGGATTAAAAATGAATTTCATATATATCCTGTAAGTTACTTATAAGACAGCAATAATGGATATGCAATATTTTAACTTTAGGTCAAACCCCATGACCACTTATAGTGTGATCAAATGATAAATCATTATCGGTAATGTTACCTTACTAGAATTGAATTTTGCGGATGTTTTTTTCCGCAAAACCAAAATGTTTTGTGTGAATTTATCCACGTGGATATCTTGACGTCATCACTATAAAAGCCAAAAAATTGTATTTTGCCCCGGATTTGGGAACAAATATTTTTGAAGTCCGCATATCTGAAATGACTAAAAAAAGTCCATTAGAAATAATCCCCTAAAATTAATTCCCTCGACGACCATTTGCTACATGGTTTCGACCAAAATCGGTAAACTCCACGAAATCCATTCCCAAAAATAAGATTTTCTTTTCTAAACTTATTTCATGGACCATTCTTCAGATATCTACGTGAAAACAAAAAAACAAAATCGATTTTCTCGATTTCATCACTACGTCACGGACGAAAAACCCTTAAAAAACAAAATTGTTTTGATGTGAAAGTGCTGTAAACTCTGAGAATCTCCTATGTAATAATCAATCCTTAATCAATGGTGTTTGTCGATCCGCATTTTTTTACATTTAATCCATCCATGGTTGACGCAGTCAAGTGTTTTTAAACAGGCCCGTATAAATGAATGGTGTCTACAAATTGTTCAATATATTATAATTTGCTGTTCTCGCCGCACACGTCCACCACAACTTTACCTTGACTTTTTCGTGAATACAAATACTAAAAGAGAAGAAAAACGATTCGATTTTGGTACTGTGCACTTTTTGAACTCGACCGTGACAATGGATGTGGGCAAAAAAGGCTACGTAAAATGAAGGGGTGGCAAGTTAAGTGCGGCTTTGCCACTTTTATCAGAAACCCAAAGATCTTCAAGAAAAATTGGAACTGAAACAGAACCGTAAAAGATTAGAAGTAAATGGACCCCACAGCTAATGTTCGTACCTCCTTGCTGGACATCTATAAAGTTTGACCAATTCGAAGTTAGAATTTTCCTTAGTCTAAGATTTTGACGAATTTAGTAAATTCTTAGAATCTCCAGGAAGGAGGTGAGCATTAGGTTTCAAAGAAGATGTATTTAGCTTTGGAATTGCTATTTCCACTCTACGGATGTTACAACATTCTGTACCATAATTTAAGCAATTTGGTAATCACATCCTACTTACTCTCTCAGTAGAACTTCTGTAATCCAATGGGTTTTTCAAGACAAAAATCTGTTCACCCAATGTTGAGGATATGGACTTACAATAATATCATGACCCCCTGGATGTCCAAAAATAGTAGCTCAACCCCCTGGATTCGTTCTATTTTCGCATTGAGACCCCTTGGACATCCATTTTTCAGCAAAGCATCACCCCCTAGACGCCCAAAATTTGTGACAGTGAGCCCCCTGGACGTCCGATATCCTCAACATAGGGTATACTGTTTTTTTTCTGGGAAAGACCATTCCTGTTATTCAGAAAACCAGCTGATTCGAAAATTTCGGTCCCTTCCTAGTTATGCCAAAAATCTTATAATTCGAAAAAGTATGAAATCCCGCAGAGTATTCGAATTAGAAGGAATTTTATTTTACTGAGACAATTGGAATTACAATCTCCACCACAGAATTCTGTACGAAAAAAATGCTACTCACATCAACCGCATCATATACGGATTCTAAACCAACAAACGGCTTTCCTTGGTCATCTGTTTGGTCGATGCGTAGTTGGAGTTTGCCTTCATCTACCAATTTGACAAGTTTGGGAAAGTGGTTTTTGAATTCAGCACCGTGATTCATGAGATAAAATCCGGAGATAGATGCAGATTTCAGTAACAGCTAAAGAAATATGTACTTATAGTCGCATAATTAAATTTAAAGCGATTGCCTGTCCGCAGCTATCAACAGTTAATAGCACTCAATGAACCGGTAAAACAGATTAAAATCGACCAAATATTGTTATTTATGTTTCTCAGATTATCAAATTTTTCATACATCTGACCGATGGTTTATTCTTTATGTATCTTATCGGAGAAAAATCGTGGAAAGTTGCTGATAGTTTTTGCAAGTGACTATCCCGATCATATTTTTCCGGTCTAGTACTTTTCCCAAGAACTTCCATGACCTATGAAATTTTCCTTCCGGTGGATTTTACAGTATCTATGACATTCAAAATACTTATATTTACATAAAAAAGCTTTTGAGGAAGACTTAAAACGCAATCATCATAAGATGACTAGATAACGACAACACTTGATCTAAAATTTGTTGTTAGGTGTGATTGTGGGTATTTATTTTGAAATTTATTTTGAATCGCTTACATTTCACTACTACGAATTGAGATTTTCCTAATAAGTGATTATCATTTTTATTCTCTAAAAAATTCGGCTCATAATAATCAGCTAGTAACTAAAACTTTTTATCAGTACTCCGTGATCGTTCAGACTCACGTAGCAACTGTGATGTTTCTCTACTCTTTGAATAAGAAATTTCACGAAAAATGTTTTATTCGTCATGGAAATCGAAATTTCTAATTATCTTCTAAATTTCTTTGTTATTCTAAATACAAAGCGAACACAATGCCCCTGATTCCTGACGTGCTAAATTGTATTTCATTGATGCGCTTAGGCTGAAATTCAAGGAAAACGGGGTCAACACATGAAAAACAATCACTTTTAACAATTAAATACAAAATATTATAACTAAATAAAGAACATTAACATCTCAAAAATTATTTTTTTCATCTTCATCAGAAGAGAATCCTAGATCATCAATACTTGATTTACTTTCTGTGTTCATTTCTATCAAAGAACGAAGCATCTCGCGTTGTTTAGCAACAAGGTTTTGGTACCGTTCTGTATCGCCATTTTTTGCCAACTTGCTTCCTTCATTTTTGTAGACAACAGCTTTAGTTTGCTTTATGTTTTCACCACATTTACGTTTCTTAGTTAGACTTTCTAACAGTTCCGTTTGATTGTTATAAACATCAGTCTGCTTGCTGAAAGTTTCAGCTTCTGCAACAATAATTAAACTATCGTCGACTTTTAAATCTTTCTTTGTCGTGCTATCTTTCGTCTCGATATGTGAGCTTAAGTCACTACCCTGTTTGGGTTGATGGACATCGACCGGCTCGAAACAGGTTGACAAAGTGCCTCGAGGGTTATTCTTGCCCTGCGCTTCTGCTTGGACACTGGGCACTTGAGAAGTTGCTACTTCAGCCTCAGCAACTACTCCTGCATCGCTGTGTACATCCCTCTCATCTCGTCTTATGCTCATACCATATTGTACTCCAGAGCTCCCCGCATCTTCCGATTCCCCCCGCGTCTGGACTGCCAATGAGAAGCTACTTTTGCTGTAATTGGTAGGATTCTTTTCGCTATTCACAACTTCTGTAGAGCCAATATCGCATATAACATTACCAACATCAAATTCAATGGTATGTGGCGATCGATTATCACTTTGACGTGCTGAGCTTTCACATACCGCACTGCCTGCATTCACATGAGATGTTCGAGAATTGTTAAAGTTTATTTCTTTCAACAAATAAGCTTCACTGGGAGGATCTGTCGGCAAATTTCTCTCTGCTTTCCCAGACGATGATTCGTTCACTTTCTCGATGGTTGTAGCTTTGATGTAATCTGTTGTATGAATAATATCTTCAATAGAATAAGCGACATTCCTAAATAAAGATGAAATCATGATAGATTTATGTCTTCTTTGTTTTCTTCTTTGCAGATATAGTTATCTATGTTTTTCGTAGAGCAATCCCATTGCTTGCTAAAGATTGTCACCCATACAGGTGCTCATGAAAATTGAAGTAAAGACGAAAAGCTTTTTCTTTTTTTCTTTTTCATCCTGTCTGTGCGATGAATTTATATGTATTTTCACTACCCGGTAAAAAGTCGAATAACACGTTCCCCGAGCTTAGCACTTCAGACGTCTTCACCAGGATTTTGATGAGTGAAAATTATTAATAATTTGTTGCCTGTTGGTTTTTTAAGGCTGAACGCAGAACTCTCATAAAAGTATTGTAAAAGCATTCAGGTTCGGGACAAATCATCGTACACAATTATGTCAGATACTTATTCAAAAATATAGATGGAAAAGTTAGCTCATCAAAAAAATATCGCATCTGAACATCTACTTATACAATGACATGGAAAACATTGATTGGAGAATTTCAAGATTTAGGATAGCCATAGATGTTAAAGCTCAGGTTAACAGACATAAAACTAAAAAAATCGATACATCTATTTGATTGCACATAAATGCGTACCTTTTCGCCTGTATTCCGGCTTCTCTTGAGTCATCATTTTCCATCCGTAACACTTCCAGCTTCAACTTCAATTCATTATTTTGATTTTCTAATAAATTTAGTTCTTCAGCGTGTTTCATTTCTTCTAGTTTTGTCTGACTTCTGATATCGTCGATATATCTATTCAAATCTTTGATTTTCGACTTCAGAGATGCGAATTCCTTGTTTGAATTTACTTTAGAGTCGTTGTAGTCTTGTTGCAAACTTGAATGTTTCGCCTTGGTAAAATTCAGCTGGTTACGATTATCCGTGGCTTCGTCTTTTGCCATCAGGAGGCTCTCTTTGAGCTCCCCGATGGCTTTATTTTTCGTGGCCAATTGTCGAACAAACTCATCTTTGTCCATCCGCATCACGGCATTCACTTCAGCTAATTGCTTTTTCAAACTACAATTTTCCTCTTTTTGGGGGCTCTTTTTCAGCTCCACGATGGCTTCATTTTTCGCGGACAGTTGTCGAACAAACTCTTCTTTGTCCATCTGCATTCGTAGATTCAATGCAGCGAATTGCTTTTTAAAATTGTCATTTTTCTCTACTTGCCCTTTAAGTTGTTTTTGCATGTCTTCCAGACAGTGGGTGCTCTTATTTAAAATCTTATCAGATTTTAAGATCCGAATCTCTTGACGGAGTTTAGTTTCACTCTGTTCTTTGGCATCTTCCACAACAACGAGTTTGTGCCTCAATTTACTAAGCTCTTCTTTCAAAGCCTGATTTGCGCGTTCAACTTCTTTCATCGCATTCTTAGTTACCACAGCACAATCAGGTATCGATGTTGTCGTTTTTAACAGTTCCGCTTTCATCTGGAAAGCGCCTTCCTGATAATTTGCATGACGCTTATTATTAGCGACGACTTCCGTCAGACACTGAATCAAGTTGTCTCGCTGCTCGTCCATTCGTTCAACTTTTGCTTTAAGTTGGGTGTTTTCTGTTTCCAAAAGTGCATTGTTTTCTTTCACTTGGTTCCAGGTTCCAAGGTACGATGTAGCTGTTTGCAACTGCTCCATCAACAGCTTTTGTTTACTCTTCAAGTCTTTGATTTCTTCCGCGGCAGAACCATCGTGGACCAAAACATATTCAGACGTTTCCTTGCGTGATAGTTCAGGCTCACTGCTGTCAGGCTCGTTCAAAGGAGATATAGAACTCTTAATCCTATCAGCTTTGCCTTTGCATTCAATCCCGCTATCTGTGGATCGAAGATCTTCCGCTCCATGCGAAACGTTTCGCACATCTTTCGTGCTTCGTATCTGGTCATCTTTTAAGGCGATTTTACATTTCAAACCTTTGATTTCTTTCTTCAGTAAACATAATATCATCTGGCTACCATTATGTTGGTTTCGAATCAGCTGTGCAACATCACTTTGGACTTCTTCGAGTACTCCAGCTAATGCTTGCCGTTCTTCAAAAAGAATAGTAGCGACATCTTTGTATTGATCGTCTGTATTTATGTGCGCTTCTTTCCGGTGTTCCTCAAAATCCTTTGTCCTCAAAAACGGCTTATCTTCACATAACAAACACTGTTTAAAATCTTCCATATTACAATTTATTTGAGAAAACATTAGTTACGCTATTATCTTGAATATGTTTTTCATAACCATTGCTAGCGTTCATGAAAAATTTTTCGTTTAAAACGATACATTATTTGACGTCAGATATCTTTATGTGCATAACTACGACGTTTGAATAAACCGCATCGACCTATTTTATGCCAGCCATAAATGACAGTAATTTTTACTCCGCGGCGTTATCAGGGCCGTCTTAAAAGGTCTATGTCTATGTACGTATAATATTAAACTAAAATATAGGAGTTGCTAGCTACGGGCCAGTTCAAAAAGGGCTGACGTAAAAATGTTATCGTTAACTTTGGGCCGGCGTATAAAAAGATCGGTGTAAAAAAAGGCCAGGGTTAGCCTTGAGGGGGCGTAAAGAATGTTGGCGTTAACCATTGACGAGCGCATAACAGGCTGGCGTACTGATAGTTTGATCATTTAAATTAAACATTTTCCCCAACGTTTCGTATTTTTATAAAACTATCTCATTTTCTTTAGTTCTCCAAAACTAACACCTTCAGTAACGTACAGAAATAGAGAAAAGAGAATTCTTCAGTACTCCTTTCACGCTATGAATGACTTGAATATTTTCCCAGGATAGCCTCGTCATTTCTTCATGAACTGTTCTCAAGGAGGTTCCTGCCTTCCTGGAAACACCTCAGTGCAGAATTAACAGTATTGGCGAATTTCACTTCCAAAAGCATCGCAAGGGATTCGAACTCAAAACTCCCGTTTAGACGTCCAGCGCCTTAACCACTCGGCCACGGCTCACCATAATGGAAAAGAAAATGATTGGACGTATTGAGAAAACGCACGCAAAATATTACATGTTTTCCATGATGTGTTGTGCAACTCAAGCTCAACTTGTGCTTACTCGAACGTAATTGATATTCTTCGTTAGTAAAGAAATAAGACAGGTTTTTAGTGGCAATAGGGGCATCTGTTCTAAAGTCCATTTGAACGAATATGAATAGTAGGTATAAAACTACATACCTTTGTTATAAGGGTAGCATTTTTATGACTTCGGTCAATACCTGCAGGTGAATGGTAACTTCCAATATAGCCCAACACAATAAGACGTCCATTTACTGCAAGTCTAGAAAGTGAATGGTAAGTAATATGGCCAGGAAGTGAATAAAGGATATACATGTTCAAATGGAACCCTTAATATCGCTTCAGACCAAATCTGTATCGAAACCTATATGCCGACATGAAAAAAATATTTCCAGTATCAGAAGCAGACAACTTAAAGCGACTGGTAACACAATCTGTAGAACAGACAAAGTTATCCTGGATTAAAAAAAGGAAATTCCTTTTCGATACAAAAGTGAGAAAAAACCTAGCAGATAAAAGTTCAGTAATACTATCTCCTAATGTCACTTGCGATATTTTAAAGTCAGTTTTCAACGTCTTTTTCCCTCGAGCAACAAAATTAAGATCTCAGATCTCAAGCGAACTCACCTATTTACACAAGCGTTGAAAACATCTCCACCAACTGACTCCACAAAAACGTCAATCCCCTCCTAAGATGTCCATAATCTTATGAAATAAAAACTCTTCCTGCAGTAACTCAGTAATGTTTTGTCGAGTAAATTATGGAAAAAACTCTACATAAATTAAAATCTAGAACTTATGTAGACTTAACAATTTCATAAATTGATATTTGCACAGCCTTCAGCATTTAGTAAAGCTTAGTTCCCACTAGGCGCCAACTAGCAATAGTTAGCGCTAGTGAGCGAGCGATACTTTTCTCTCTCTAGTAAGAACATATAGCTAGAAATCTAACGCTTGTTACCGTTGACTAGCGCAAGCTAGCGCTGAGTTTGAAATGTGAAATTCTTTCATATTTATCGCTCGTTAGCGCTCTTAATCATCAAGGATACCAACATTTTTGAGCATTGATTTAGAACGTGATGTGATTTTCGAACGAAAAACAGAGGTGATATTATTATCAAAAACTGTTAACTAGTAAAAAAGACCAGTAGAGAAATTTTAACAATTCGACGGACTTGTCCAAATTCTTAAAATTAGTATTCTCTATCATCATGTTGCAAATCGTGAATAAGGTTTGAAAACCACCTTGTTTTCTCGCTGATAAAATATCTGGCTAACCCAAATACGACTTCTTCTACTTCTGATGAGTCCATATTTCATTTGAACGATGATTTTTTAGCGCTAAGTATTTAATCTACATCTGTTTCCGGTAAATCCAATGTTAGTTATCGCTAGTTAGCGCCTAGTCGGAACCAAGCTTAAAGTCCAACAGCAAAATAATGCCACCGTGTTTCAAAATGACGATGGCAAAATATTTAAAGTTACGACGGCAAAAATGAATTCACTGTAATAATTTTCGGTAAAATTTAGCTCAGTAGGCTTATTTCACTCGCTAAAATTAGAGTGCAAGATATTGCTAAGGAAAATGACAAGTGCTTTAAACATAAGGCAAAGGGCACGAAAGAATTGATAACGTAGAGTCCTTGTACTTCTGACTTCTACTTTTGAATTTGAAAAATAGGGACGACAAAAGATAGCTACTATTGACAAATTTGCAAAGTAAGAACAGTAGGTAGGAGAGGCCTAGTGTCGGTATCAGCCGTACAACGAGGGAGTCTAACCCCCTTTCTATTGCGCTAGAGCAGGGAGATACATTGCTGAGGCGGAGCGCCACACCTACCATCAGCTCCTAGTACCAGTAACTTACCGCACAGATCAGATTACTTTCACTATGCTACTCATGCGTTGAGTGGACGAAGGTCGGGCTCGAACCAGAAACCTTTTGATTGCAAGGTGAGCGCTCTACCGACTGAGCTATCAAACCCTAATTTGTAAAGAAAACATCTAATGTAGTTTACCGGGTAGTGTTCTTTCATAACCTGGAAAAGATCTTCAGTTTTGTAATTGATTACGTGATCACATCCAATCGACTGAAAGCAAAACAGATGTAACTTGAGAAAGAACTTTATAGACTAATATCTGCGTATGAAAGTACTCCTTCAGTTTTAAATTTTCAAGCGGACGTACTAAACACACTACATTAACTACAAGCCATCGCAAACATTTCTGAGAAAGACTTAAATAAAACATGAGAAACGTCCGTATAATTGTTATTACCTTCATTGCAGAAAACTGTGACTGAGGGTGATGTAATGTTTTGTCACGTGACAAATATTTTACGCGATGAAATTTTTTACTTGAATTTTTGGCCAAGATTTCATCTTTTTTAATGAATCAAAAGATCCTGCAACTAATGTTCCAAACACCAAAGCTAACGAATAGAGAGCGGAGATTTAACCCAAGACTAGCGCGTAAAAATGAGGCCAGAGGTGGTCGACCCTCGTGCAAAACAATTTGAAAATTACCTTAAGATATTCTGCTTTTTCTGGTGAAGAGCATGTTCCAATCACGTGACATCCTTGAAGCTTGGCCAATTGGACCTGAATTGATTAGGGGAACAATTCAAATCTTTCATTCAGATTAATGAGAAACACAGACAACCACGGACACGAGGAATAGAAGTTAAAGAGCAGTGTCCTCAGGGTAAATTGAGATTGACGCCCTGACCTTGGTCAAACAGTGAAATTACTATCAATTCCATAAGATTCTATGTAGGTTCTACCTAGGGAAGACATGACCTTCAGTGACAACAATTTTGTAAAGTAGAAGCTATCAATCAGAAGATTCGTGAATTCAATGCAAAATAACACCAAACAGAACGGAAAAGAGAAAGGCATCACGGATAAAAATGATTAAATGGATCGTAAATCAAAGAACCACAAAATATTATTATTTGGACAAAATTCGTATTACAAAAATTTCAATCTAATAATAGCCTAAAAGCCATTTAAATGAATCGGTATTTTTCATGTCGTAATGAGTTGAACTACATGTATACTTTTGCATCTTCTCACTATAAAAATTGGTTTTTAAGATTTATGTTGTAGTACTTACTGCAATATGTCCAAAACCACCTGCGGCAGCTATAACCGTTAAAGAAAAATTATAAATGACCAATCTTGACAACACTTGTCATACACAAAATCTAACATTTATCTAATCCTAATGACCGTATCACATTTATTATCTGGAAGAATAGTTACTTGGACGTTTAACGATAGGATGAGTGTTCAAAATATCGCTAAAGAGCCTTCGTGGTCAGGTCAGTTAGCTAAGTACAACAAGCCAATTCTTAGAGTTTTAACCCAAACATTGGTTTCTAAGTGGAACAAATTATCAATATCAATAAGCCATTATAAGCTTAAAGAATTTTGAGCTTAGCCTCAAATACGCTGATCAAGAAACTCGACCACATCTCGATATATACACTAACACGGCCTATGATTATAGGTTCAAAAGTTACTAATTACTTCAAAAAAGTTCAAAAGTTACTAAAGTCAAGCTCTTTCATTTGGTGTATTCAGTTCCTTCAAAAAACCTTTTCAATCCTGGGATTTCCAAAAATTCAGAGTCAAATCTCAGCCTTCCTATGCTTATAGAAATTATGCCTATAAAAAAGGTGTAACATTATTTTGCTACCACCACATTGATATCAAATTATTGCAAAAAAACAGTAGAAAAAATTGAAGTTGATTAAAAGTAAACACGCCATATTAGAAAACAAACAAATTTATGCACTACTTACCAGAAATGTAAACTTTTTCACCACTTTTGATTCTTCCAACCTAAAAAATGAACATTTGCATTACATATATGTACGATACATCCCAGAAAAGCAACAACGAAATCAAAATTATGTACATAAAGGCGGAATTCGGTGGAATTTTCTTCTTTGAGTAAAATTCCGCTCGCAAATTTTGTGAAAGGGACTATTGCCCTATCAATTCTCATGATCATATAATTGCCACCGATTATGAAGAGGGTATTGTTCAGAGACAATAAAACAAATAGCTTTTAGCAATGACTATGTTGTCATTTCATCGGCTCTTTATTGTTTTGATAACAATAAACAATTAACCAATAGACTTTTAACTTAGATTTTTTGTGTCATCATCTGATTGGTCCATTCAAAATAGCACGCGAAATGAAGATTTAAAAAGACATTTTTGTTTACATAAGAGATTAACAATGAAGAAACTAAAATTGCGTTTATCTCAAGAACAAATTTCGTCTTGATGCCTATCCTTTAAAAGTCTCCATTCTGCCTGCGGAATAAGATATTATCATGCGGTTCAGTAGGCTTTTGCGCCTCAACAAAGAAGACTGCCTCAGTTTTTTAAAATTCTCAAAATTTGCTTAAACAAAAAAGTTGGGTGTTTTTATTTTATAGTAAATAAAAGCCCTTGTTTCTGTCTAACAAAAAAGCTTTTAAGATAAACCGAGGCAATCTTTTTTCGGTTAGTGTGCGAGGGTCCCTATATTGTTATTTGTTTTAGAAAAGTGCTAGGCGAAATGGACATCTTTATAGCAAAGCTTAGCAGAATTTACATATTTAGCATAATATAACATTCAGCATATCTTGTGAATATATTTCATCAGAAACGTCTCCTTACAAGGTTTCAGAAAATGTATAACATCAATATGAATAGAAAAACATATCAAAGCTATTGGCAAAAAGCAAAAAGCACGCTAAAACAACGAGAAAACGATTGGTAAAAAAAAGACGTCTACTAAATCAACCTGAATATTTCATGATAGCTTACCTGTTCCAAGCAGATTGAAGCCGTCAACCCACTAACCAATAATGCTGTGTATTCTGGTTTGACTGATGGTAATGGTAAGCATGCCTTAGCTGGTATTTTCTAAAAACAAATGAATATACAAGTTAAAGGAGGCTAGCAAACATTGGAAAGATATGAAAAGATGCAGTATCTTTCGTGGAGCAGAGGTTCAGTGATTTATGATGATGGTTGTGATTTAGAATCGGCCATTGGGACATATGTGGTAAAGTGACCTCTCACAGTCAATTTCGAAGGTCATGACAAAGTCGTTACAGTTGAATTTTAGGTGTTCCAAACCAAAACAGCTAGTGCCTCCGAGGGGCAGAAGAACAAACCCGAATGGCAGATGGAAGCCCCTGGTGTCGTAAAACTATCAATTACATTATTTACATTATATTACATCACATTACATCCTATGTATAGCAACTGTGAGGAATCTAGCATAAAAATCAAAAATACCAGATATTCGCCGTATGATCCATACCACAGATAACCAACAGCTTTACCGATCATCGACTTTGGCACATTGCTACCAACATCAACTATCTCTCCAACACCCTGCATAATATTATAGACAATTAAAAAGTAACTTATCAATTACTTGAGTTAAACATTTTGTTACAAATTACTATAGCTTTCCTTGATGTTATCCTTCAAAACAAATCTGTGGCCATGTCGTCCCCTCCAGTTTTTAGGGGCCACTGCGCAAAATTGAAGATTGTGGAGTCAATTAGTAAGCATGGAAAAAATGCTGATCGTCATGGTTTGGCTAAGGAGAAGATTTTTGTATTTTTGAGCGCCTTTTTAAAAAAAAGGAATAATCCTACTGCTAAACTTCACTATAAAAACATTAGCTAATATACAGAACTGATTTTTCTCTTTATTTCTCTTTTTAGTAACACAGATTTGGGCATTTTCGGACGAGATTATTGACATATATTCTGTCATCATTGTTTACTTATAAAACACCTTTCTGCCAAAGTAAAAATTCAGCCATGTCAGTTAAAAACAGTTGTGAAAGTTGTTTGTAGTGAATTTCACATTTGCAAACATTTTGAAACATTTGCATTAAACCGTTGAATTAGATAGATGGGTTACTTTGCAGGTTTTAGTATGGACAGCTTTTTAAAAGTCGCCAATTCAAATCTGGCATAACTTTAGTAAATTACCCTATACAGTTTTATTGCCATAACTTGAACTCTCAAAGCCAAAAAAAAAGTCAGGGTTAAAGAATGTCCCAGTTATGGGTTTTTAAGTGGCATTTCTTGTGTTGTGGAACTCAGGCATGGCTAGAATTACAAGGGCTCGATTTATAAAGTACCATTTGAAATACCAGAATTTTGCTGACATTACAAAAAAAAGGTTTGAATTCTAGTTACCTCCAATCCAGCATCCAAAGGTGGTGGTGTATTTGGTGTATATCTTCCAGCAACATAGTTAATATCTGTGGCATTCACACCAGCATATCTAGAAGAAAAAAGTTTGCACTTTCGTTGAAAAAATTATCCAGCTATGTTTCAATTTTCATAATGGGAAATTAAGCTGTGGAAGAAATTTTGGTTAGCTCTTTTACAGGTATGAGAATACATACTCATTTGGAGTCCATAATCAACGGTAGAAAGAGTCACGAGCCCAAATCAAAATATTGTTTTTCTGACAAAAGCCGTTTATTGTGTCTAAAAGATCTGAAAATATAGGTTAGTTGGTCAGAAATATTGACATTGTACTAAAAAAAGCCAAGCATTTTTTTCATTGTTAATAAATATTTTATGACACCATTTATTTTACACCGAAAAGTTTAGTTTTAATTTCGAGCCATCATGGTCATGATTATCAGCATATTGAACATAAAAAGTTTTAACTGGACATTCTAAAAACACCAAATAACTTTTCCCAGGCCAAGCAAAACTCTCGGCACATCAGAAAGAACCACATTTTTTATTTCATGTGTGGGTGATCTAACTATATCATTGGAAAGCGTTGTACAAGATTTTCAGTCTTAACACGTCGCCATCTCCTCTGAAATCCTACGTATTACTAGTGCATTATAATGATTTTCTTCCTAAAACTCGAGACCTTCTTTCGAGAATGTTGAAACAGGGGCTTCTCTGGACAAGATTCTGAAGATTTTTACTAACTTTTTGACTGCCATGCTAATACGTTTGCATCCTTCAACAAGATTGTGGACGTTGAAAGACACGATGTGACAAAAATTCTCTAAATTTCCGTGTCACTCTGAGATACGTCACTTTTTCTTCTTCTTCTCCTTCTATTTACTCTCTTTTTCTAAAAGACTTCTAAATCAGTCTACTGTCTGTGTAGATTCTGTATTTTAAATTTTTTCGATATCTTCTTTTTATGGTGTAGTATATGATGCGTTTTGACTAATAGCGGCGTAGCGACCCACTTTGAATGTTAGGTACAGTAGCATTGGATTGGCGCCCAATGTCAGACTTGTATGATGCCGTTTCTTCTTCTTCTTCGTCTTCTTATTCACCTCCTTGTTTCCTTTCTCTTCTTGTTCTTCTTCTTGCCTTTTTCTTCTAAATATCTGGTTATTTTTTGACAGTCTGTACTTAACTGTATGGCGCCGATGGAAAATTAACATTCTTCCTCATATTTTTCCCTTCTCTTTCATTCATACTATATATTTTTTTTTCTCTCGTCATAATATTATCGGAATATTGCTTCGTTCATTTCTTCACTTCTTTTGGCCTCCATTCTCTTCTTGAAGTAGGCATCTGATCAATGCTTCCGGGGAGCCATATCACAGGGGATGTTTTGATCTTAAATCCCCGAAATGACTGATTTGGTCATCAACTGATGATTCAAGAATTCATATTAATAACCATCTGGCCTACACTTCTTTCTTTATTCACATATATGCCCATTCTTGTTTTGTCCATTGTGCTGTCTTGTTTCCGCGCTCGTTTGTATTTGTCATTAGTTTTCTTTTGGTTGATATCTGACGACTGAGGCAAAAGAGTTTAGCACTCTTAATACTATGTATATTTTGGAAATAAATGACTGAATATTACTATGTCCAGAAGACTTGTAAGTGAAACCTCATATTTCGTTGCTTGCCCTCTGACTAGACATCTATAACATCAAAGTTACATCCAAATGAGCGTACCGTTCAAGTAACTGTCTCCACTAAGTCATTTCAGGTAGACGTCAGGATAACTGTTTTTAAAAGTCAGAACAACAGTCATTGAAATTCACCTTGGCACTCCAAAATTGACGAGGCAAGAAAGGAATTTTCTCTAAATGTCCTCGGCAATTCGAGGTAAACTTTCTAATAGATTGTGCAAATATTTTTTTATGCTCAAGGTGAGGTGTGGTTTTCCCCTTTTTGGAATCTATTAGAAAAATAAGTTTTCTTTGTTTACTTCCTCTTTATCTACAGTATCTTAAAACACTTTTAAAAAACGTTCCATTCCTTCAGGAATGTAATGTAATATACTGAAGGAAATTCTCTCACAAGCAAATTTGACTAAAGTACTTTTGGCAAAAAAATTGCATAGGTGAACATAAAATTCCTGTGTTTACCTTGGCAATGAAGTTGCCCCCCCCCCCCCCCTAAAGTCTGCAGCCACTGACACACATACCTATTGTGAAATTATTATGAATTTGAAATTTTACAGATATAAAGCATTCTATAAAATTCCTGTCACTCTGTACCGTCGGTATGTAGAAAGATGGATATAGTACTATGTAATAAGCGAGGCAAATATCCTCTTGGAACTAGCTAAGCATAGAGTACACACACGTCTTATCTCTGTCAAACAGTTCCGACTCAGTTTTACTCTGGATAGTACAAAAGAGGCAACCAACTAGCAAACAGAACCAGTAAGAATCATTTGTTGTCGCTTTGTTACTTGAACCAACGCTAGCTTGCTGCAACACCACAGATTGCAAATTGAAAGATGCTGCAGTGAGGGCAGTTTACAGCTTAAAACCACCTGCACAACCCCTGACGGCAAAAGCCATGCCGCCCTCAACACATACAACCGCACAAATGTCCATCTATGCCAGACCAAAGCGCCCATCTCAATGACGAGCCTCCAAACTGTCAATTTTGCCCGCTAACTTACTGCCGCCACCACAGCTCTGCTGAACGACCCTCGTCAAACAACACATCACCATCATGTCCAGCACTTTGACCAACCTCAAATCATGTTCACCCAAATTCAACCCAGAGACACTCCAAGACAATGGACAAACTTAAAATGAAGATGGAAACATTGCATAGAAAATTTTTAATGTTGTATCACCTTTGAAGGTATCACTGATCCAGATGAAGCACCATTTAAGAAGAAAACAGCCCTACTGGCAACAAACGACAAAAAGCTCTTAGAGCTTTTCTACACACTAGTGCCAGAAGACAACACTTACCATGCTGCAAAACACTACATGACAATGCAATTTACATCAAAGAAGAACCTGACAGTAACAAAACAGATGATCACTGGCTCAGATCTTCATCAGATCAGATGAAACAATAAAGCTAGTCTGCACACCCATTCTGAGAAACTGCAATCGTTCATCATCCAGAAAGACACGTATCTTGTCAAGCTGATTCCCACAACTAGATCATTAGAGTTGGCAAAGAAGTAAGTGGACTTCTCGAGAAACACCCCTCTCCATTCAGAGAACCACCACTATTACAGCAGAATATCAGAGAGACCACAAGAAACCACCAAGAAAAACAACCAAAATTTGCAAGTACTGTGGGGAGAAAGTACCAGACCTGGGTCACTGCAAGGCCTGCAATGCTAACTGCAATTTATGTGAAAAAAATTGTCCCTTTGGCAAAGTTTGGGAGTCCACTGATCAGAAGTTGCTTTAATTCCAAAAAACTGTTTTTGGGGGTCTGTTTTTAGCACATAAAATTTTTATAAGAAAACTGCATTTTTGTCTACTCAGGTGTCAATACTATGGTGCTTTAGCTACTGTACCTTTTAAAACAAAAATCAAGATTTTGCCAAAATTGTTGGCTGCCGCAATTTTGTTAAATTATGCATATTAACCCCCTGGTTAAAAAAGCTCTCTAACAGAGATGTGACGCCACCTTGCAAGCCACAAAGAATGTCAGGGGAAGCACTGCAAAGGAGAGCACATAAACCATGCCAATTGTGAACAATTTCGTTTTTATTGTAAAAAATTATCTGCTGTTCAAAGCCTTTTGAATCTATGTCTATGGTTGAAAGATGTTGACACGAGGCACGAGGCTTTTCGGTGGTGAAAATTACCTCACCATAATTTCTGCAAGGTTCCCTGTAGGTGTTTCACAGGAAGGCAGGACCCTCATTGATAGCAGTTCAATGAGAACTGAAGAGGCTATCCTGGTTAATTAAGTTCAATAATAATAGGAGTACTGTAAAAGCTGGCAACTTTTAAAAATGTCTCCAAAATAACTTTGAGTAAATATTTTTTCAGGACTGCTTCACATCCATCCACCACATGATAACCAACCCAAATGAACTTTTGGGATTGCATTCTTCCGATAAACAAAGAATAAACCCCAATTTTTCAACTGGATTTAACCGAAAGCAAAATAACAGAATGACGAAGAACTATTTCTATAAAATTGTTTACACTTTAATCTAGAATAGTTGAATGTATTGTAAAAAATACTTTGAAAACTTAAATAAAATGTTCTTCTTCTTCATTTTCTTCTTCAAATTTATGATTCAAATTGGGGGGCCTTATCATGTCTTACCGTGCATAAGACACTAATGATTGGGTGGTTTTTGTTATTCAACCGGCTGCCGTAATACAAAAATTGCTTAAACGTTTTCAATATTTTTATTTTCGGCACTGTCAGAATGTATTGTTCTACAAAGGTTTGATCAACAACCTATAAAAATAGCACCTTATCAATGAAATGGTGATTTCATTTTAAGATATTTATAGGATCTTGTCAAAACTGGCTAAAGTTAACATTTCTCCGCCATTCAATATTTTCATCTGATATCTTTGGAGCAAACACAATTCAACCAAGAATACATTATAGAAGTTGAAAAGTTGGAGGGTACAAATGTCAAAATTCGAGACAACTGTTGCGACTCAAGTTGTTACAAAGTTACCATAGTCTATCAAATATACCACTCCAGGCATTTTGCCCTACTCCTGGTCTATAGGCTAATGTCCAAAACCCAGAAAGTTAAAATCGCAAAGAGGAGCATATGCACAGTAACTATTTCTACCAAAACAATAGTATCACCAAAACAACATGGAAAAAGAGCCAATCCAATGCTTTGCTACGCGCACTATTAACCAATAAGCAAGCGTATCTATTTTTAACAATCAAAGTTTAATGTTTATAGTTTCCAGACTCCTTACTTACATACGGTTTTGGGCGTTAGCCGAGATAGACCAAGAGTAGGGCAAAAAAGCCCGAACAGTTTATCGGACAGACTAAAGTTACCACCGACCACAGTATATATATTTGTGCAATAGGTCAATCTGAACAGCCCTTTTAATTCAGCTTGTTATACTTATACAAGGCATTTAAATAATAGGGGAGTCTGTTGTATCTGGAGATCGAAAAAATTTATGCCAACCTGCTACACAGAGAGTCTCTCAGGAACAGCATGCCGACCTAAAAACCTATCTAGGTTGGCAAAAATTTGTATTTGACATCGGACTAAAAGAGCCATCTGAAAGAGAATAAATGTGTCCTTCCCTTTCCCTTTTCCTCAGTTCCTTTTGTGACCACGGCACAAGCACAAGAAAAGAAAAATGACATAAACCAACCTTGCCTTAACCAAGACTTCAGAGGCTTTCAATCCTTCTACCTTGCAGCTGACAATTTCACAAGCTTTTCTGAAATCAGTTGTTAAAGTAGATGCTATTAACTTCCTAAAAGTAGACATGTCTGTTGCGTTTCCAGAGTCTTCCTGTCTTCAATAATTTCTCAGGTCACACCGCCAGAAAGTCCAGAGTACAACCGGAGTGCACCCCACGTTTGTTTACTTTCGGTTACTGTGTGCCTAAAACATTGCTGCTTATCGAAAGGCGCGCCGCGAGGAAGAATAACGCCGTTTTATTACTTAACTGATTTTGAGATTAGTTTTTCGCTTTGTACCGCACGCTGAAGCAATTTTCTTTGCAGAAAATTAAAAATCAACACATCGCCAAGATACATTTAAATTTCGCGGTTTTCTTATAATTATATTTGACGGGCATTTCAAGTTCGTGGTTAAGCACAAACGTTACGTTTTGCACATTTTTGATTTAGCTGTTATATGACCGGCCGGGACCATGGCAGTATCTTTACGTCCAAACAGTATTGCAGCTTCTCAGATTTTAAAAACAGCTTTCAATTTTTAGTTTGGATTCTCAAGTTAATACCTAAGACATTTAGACTCATAAACCCAGATTTTCAGCTTCTCAGATCGACTTTTTCGCTTCTGAAATAATCTTCTTAAGTTCTTGAATTCTCTGTTCATGTTCTGGAAGCATCAACTTTCTAGCTTTTGGAATTATCTTTTTAATTTCTCTGGTGACTAAAGCTGTTCAAAAACTGATCGGAGGTTTCATAGAAGACAAAAAGGCGCGATATTCAGTGTTTCTTAGATCAAACAATTCACGATTCAAATGACAGGAATTATAATTTGTAATGAATCTAATCTAAAAGAATCTAAAAAATAAAAAAAAACATTTTATCAAAAATATTTTTTGCCCGGGAATAACACTAAGTTTACGAAGAGAAAAAGACCCATTTCAAACAAACACTTTGTAGTTGTGAAGCAAAACATAGAAATGTATTTTATATATTCAAACATACAGTTAAAGTGATTGAATATTTTGTATTTTCGGAACCAATGACATTTACAAGACAATTTTTGACCGTTATCGGCATATTTTTTGTGACTTGTTCTGGCATCCATCTGCTCATCCTGCTTGGACAACGTCGTCCGTTTTAATGGCTGCGTCACAGTTGCTGAATAGAAGACAAGAGTAAAACAATAAGGGCATCTTTCACAACACATTGATGCTTTGGAGCTTCAAATTAGGGGAAAGAATTTGTTTTGCAAGTGCTCATCACCGATTGGATTTCATTGGAGAATATCTAATTCTATTTTGCACCATCTGGAGAAACGTATTTCACATGTAGCTGGAGTCGAGGAAGCATCAGCCACCAGAGCATAAATGACACAGAGATTCAACACAACAGATCGTTACAACCAATCACATTATTTTGTGTGTCTGTGTTGAGGCATGCGTGGAAATCGAAGAGTTAGGGCATAATTGCATCTGCAATTGTTTATCGATCATTGAAATATCAAGAACGACAGAGACCAACAAAAAATTTAGCGTGTATCACACTTTAGGGTTTTTCGTTTAAGTATATCGCAGTTGAGTTTATCATAACCATAGAATAAACGCATGAAAACTTTTTGCACCTCATTAGATCAGTGAATTAGGGTAATTTCCTAGTAAAAATCTATTTTCTCAAAGATTAAGTTGGAATTGAAAATTTGAAAACATTTCATCTAAACGCATAGACTCGCGAGCTAGTCGGTTTTTTAAAGTTAAAAAATAGGATTAATAACCCGAAGCGGGAAAAACTAGAAAGTGCCGTACGAAAAATATGCAGGAAAAAAAACTTATTTTTTTATATTGCCTTGGCATTCCATTTTTGTCTTTTCTTTGTAAAAATAACGACTAGTTCACTAGTCTACTAAACGCATTGATCCAGTCTGGAAAAGATGAAAATTTTCATTTCATGCATAATTAATGGCTCAGGAACGCACGAAATCTTTAAATATGTACACTTTTTCTTATAAAAATGCACCAGCGCTAATAAGCTATCAAAGCTATTCAAAGTTTTTAAAACACGATAAATATGCTACCCTGGTGAATATCACTTGTGGTTAATGTAAACAATTCTCAGCTTTGAAAAGTGCACAAACAGAGAGTTGGATAGTTTTTTATTGATTTAAAATTAAGATCGGAAATTGGGAAATTCCCTCATTTTCTATTAGGTTTCCTAATTTCCTTATAAGGTAACCTTAAAAGTACTGTTTGATATTTAGTAACCATCAAATTAAATCAAATGTTGAGAAGAATGTAGACTATTCTATAGACCGTCTCATAAAGCCCGTAGGCACGTGGGCGAAACATGGTTGTCGCGCGGGAACGGGAATTACAGAGGAAAGAAAAAAAGAAACTTTGTTGACCCCCGGCTATAAATCTGATTCGAAAATGTTTTTCTTTCATACCGGCTTTGTATAGTCTAAGTTTTCCTCCTTTCCGGGCGCAACTGCCGTTGTGACTTATTTTCCACTTAGAGTTTTAACTTAGACTATAGAATAGTTTAAGAAGAATGAGACTGGTGCCTAAGTTATTGGCAATGCTTTCTAAAAAGTGGAGTTTCGTTTCCTACTGGCACCCTTTAAGTGAATTATGTAATGTGATCATTCTTTAAAAATTTAGTAAGCTTAAGTACACTTTCTGTAGCTAGCAATAAAATCGATAGTTCGCGGAAGTAAACTCTTATTTTTGAGGGTGTTCGAAACTTTTTGCGAGATTAGATTCAAAAGATTTCGAAAAACAGGAAAAAAATGCAGATTTTTTTTTCCTCAAGAACTTTCTAAAAGTACGCCTCTTAGCAACGTTAGATCTTAATACCGATACGCTATCAAATACGCTGAAAGTTAAAGACTTGTTGACAAGATTTTTTTACAGAGGAAAATAATGTTTCGTTCTAAGTTAACTTTATGATAAAATATTCATACAAACGTTCTCAAAATTGGAACACTGTGGGACACTGAAGTGACCCACACTCGACTCCAGGGCCCTCATCTCTCAACGGCCGCTATTTTTACGGTGGAATATGGTGAAACTCGGCCACGAAGGAGTTCCACTTTTACGTCCCCGGCTCCATTAACGTCGCTTTCCGCCGATAATAAGTAATTTCCGCCGTTGAGGGAAGAGAGCCCTAGAGTCGAGGATGTGAAGTGATCAATTAAAGATATACAAAGGATGAATACAAAATGTCCCACTTAGCGAAGCCTCCAGTTATCTGAAGAAGAGTTTTATAAGAAATATGCTCTGAGGGGACCTAAACTTGCAGTACCACTTAGCAAATGTTACTATAGTGATTTTTATTGGCTCATTCTTATCCAGGGTCCCACTTATTGAGAGAATATAATTGACTAAAACCCAGGCGCGGATACAGAGGTGTAGCAAAATTTCGGGAGGAGAGTGACAAGTTGTAAAAATATCATTATGTATTGTCAATGTGTAAGAGATAATCACTTTTTAATGACCCATCACTCTTCTATTGAAATTTTGCTACACCCCTGTATCCGCGCCTGAAAACCAGCTAAGTTTTTCCTTATTAACATTTAAGGAAAAGGCATGACTTGCTGTGACAAATATTTTGAACACACTGCACCGATTAAAATTCGAGTCTTGGCTTCTACTATTTGCCGGGTAATAGCTCTACCACTAGGCTATTGATCCAATGACATTGAAAAATATCCTACACAGACAATTTCTACAGATTAAACATGCAATACAACACGTTTTCACATCATTTTTTCTTATATTAATTTGCGGTTGTAAATTTTTACTTTAAGAGTTTTAATGGAATTTCTCAAGTCCTTATTTTGAGCTTTTCCAAACCACACAAAGGTGATTTTAATCAACACTCTAACCTTACTAATGACCAATTATCAAGTCTGAATAAAATGATAGCGTGCATAGGACATTTCAGAGTTGTTTGATATCTTTGAGTATGATAAGTGGGAAGAAAAAATAGATGAGAGTTGTAGACAGAACACTTGGAGTTCGCAATAGCAACGCAAAAAGGAAGAACATCAAATTTTGTAAATCCATACACAGAAATAAAAGGGGAGGTGAGGGGGAGTATATTAAACGACCACACTGCCAAAGTCTCAAAACTCTTATTAAGTTTAGAGGAAAAATTTGGATAAAATTTTAAGAAATATCTAAGATGACGTAACTCAACGTAACTCAAAATTTTGTATAGACAATTCTACAGTTATTTAAAAAAACAACCCGTAAGCGTAACTATAACTTACGACAGGGCTCCTCCCTTGTTATTCCTAAAATTAAATCTACACGTGGCATCAACTATTTTGATTTTCGAGCTGCACTAGCTTGGAATTACTGTCTAAGTTTAAGTTATCCATTGATAATTTGGAGATATATTGTCAATGTAAGCATTGTCAATATTTTTAATTTTTTACCATTTTTTACCTTAGTTATTGTAACTATTGTAACCTCCAACTTGAAATAAAGAAAAAGAAGAAGAAGAAGCGCGCGGGCGAAACATTGTTGCTGCGCGGGAACGGGAATTCTGCGGAATAAAGAAAAAAGAAAAGTTTCCGGGGGAAACTTTCGTTGCGAGTTTTCTTTAACTAGAATAGTCTAGATTTTGTAACCGCTTAGTGATACTTGGAAAGATTTCACTTAGACTAGACTTGAGAAATAGTCCCTTTTTGTAGACTAGCGAATGAGTCAGTTTTTAAAGCCATCCCGGTCTTGAGTATATCGGAAATCAGGGAATATCGGGAATCACGGCAAATCAGAGACAGGAAAAAAACCGACTAATGGCAAGAAGCAAAAATCTTTGCTGGAGCGTCCCAAAGCTACCTGTCAATTTTTTTACAGGTCGAATGAATGAACCGCGCAGAATTCACGGGGTGAGATTTAGCACTTTTGAACTCAAATTCTTGTGGACAACATACAGAATCAAATAACATGATTAACTATGTCGCTCGTAGAAAACTGCGAGAATGTGTTAAAATTGTTTGGTATTAGAAGTTTCAAAGATTACTAGTCACAACCAACTGGCTCTGGGAATTCTATTATATTTCAGTCTTTGCCATTTTATGATATGTTCATTTTTTCCTCAACGACGGCGAATCCCGATATCAAGCGTTGAGTACGCCGTATATAGCGGAAATACTATTAACACGGACAGAACAGAAAACATAACGACTAGTTTACTAGTCTACTTTTTTGTTAAAAAAAGACAAAATAAAAAAAAATAAAAAATACGCCGAGAAATGAAATCCAACCCTGGGAGAGGGGAGCTTTCATATGTTCATGCATACGAAATCTGCTGCCCCTAAAGGTATAGCTTCCCCACGTTGACAAATTCAGTTCCGAGTCTTGCTTTACCCAAATGCACTGTGAGGATCGTGAAATTTGTGCCGCACATACCGTCGTTTTGAAGACAGCAACCTCCCTCCCCCAGGAATGCAACGGCATGCAACCTTACAGTATTATACCCACTTTGCATTAATTTTTTTACATATGGTTCTTCTCCCTAGGTAAAAAAAATAATAGATTCGCGATTCGTTTGTCTTGCTCGGAATGAGTTGTTTTACTGAGATAACTGAAAATTGTCGACAAGTGCTTTGTGCGTAGTTAGCCAACCCGTTTTGAACTTTCTCATATAAAACCGAGCTGGTCCCGGGTTGTAAACGAGCCAGCACTGAGCCAACCCACCTCATATAATCAGGCCCTTAGTGTAGCTCTTTCTGATCAAAATCTTGATTTTCTGCTTTATTCGAAATAATTGACTCGTCTCCCATGTTGCTTCCTTAATAACAAAAAATATGCACATCAGCTATTACGGTGTATTCATCCCGATATTCATATTTTTTGCGCAAGTTTAGGAAGGAATTAGGAATTGCGTTATTATCCAGCAGAACACTGAGTGACGTTCATTTTGTTTTGTTTTCTCTACTCAAAATCTTGATATCCATCTGCTTAGCTCAAAATAATGCTCTCCGGTGTAATTTTGAAACACGCTGCTTCCTTGAGATAATTGAAAATATGCCAAGCCGAGTACGTGCAGACACGATTAATCAAGTGCTTTGTGCGCAAGTTTTGAAGGTATTGCGTTATCGTTCTTATCAACAACATAAATCAAACATGCTAGTTTCGAATTCCGCTTTCAAAATTCTGGAAAGTGAGTAATTACTAGGAAATAAATAAATAATTCGATGTCATTTACATTATGACGAGATTAACATGCATATAAATTCCTATGGTAATTAGGTAATAAGAAAGACAAAAGAACGTAATAAAAAAGAAGCATCTGTTAACCTTGTCCAGAAATAGCTGAATATATTTGACCTAGAATTAAACAGAATATGTGAAAGTAAGACCCACGCACAACACCTTCATTTGCTGACTAGTAAGCATTTGATATTCCTAAAGCATATGTCAAGCATCATAAGAAACGTTGTAAGAGTACCTCACGCTAATGCCTTTGAACCTTCGAAAAAGAGGTTTATCCAATCAAAATAGCCAAAAGAACGTGGCGTTAATCTTACCGTTCTCTAGCTGCACATAGGAGGGGAATATGTCTGAGTAATCCAACCAAGAAAAACAGAAAACTGAGGAATGAAATTGGACTCAAAGTCATGACTCTTCCCAGTGGAGGTTTCAAGGGTGGCCGCCTGGTTCATGGCAACAAGCCTCACTCGATTAGTGCCATGTTGATGTCTCACTCGCCAAAGCAAGAGCAAGAGGTGAAATGAGCACAGCGTGCAAAACGTCCGAATACGAGTCCCGTATATTACCGTATATGACTAATGGAAGAAATTAATCCATACTTGGTAATATACGGGTTCGTGTTCGGTAGAATTTCACGCTGTGCGGATTGCAACGTGCACTAACAACTTCTATTGTACTCATTACCCATTCAGAGCCCATATTTCTCGGCGTCTCGTCTCGCCTCGCAAAGCGTAAAGCCGTCGCTGACTCTTGTCTTCTTTTTTCCAACTGTTCTACCAACTACTCAGCTATCCAGTCCATTTGGGGATGATGTCTGTTTTTGGACTCAATCATTCCAGTATTCACTGCGTGTTGGTGAGATAAACTACCGACAATGTTGATGGTTTACAAATTGAAGTTTATCATAGTTCAGAGTCATCCCCAGTGGACTTATACTAAATATTAGCATCATTAACTCTGTTTTACCTAGGCGTTTCGGGGCTGGTCACAGAGACGGATACAGACTCTTCAAACCACCATTTGAAAATCCCGAACTTTTCCGATTTTCTGATTGAATTTCCCCGATTCTTTCCGAAATGTCTATAAGATTTTCCTGATTTTGGTAATTTTAGACTATTTAACTGTTTGAAATCACAACTTTTACATAGTCCCCTGAAACCCCTGGAATTTATTTTTATGATATTGATCATATTTGGCGGAAATTGCTCAGATTCCTTTAGGAAAAATATTTAATAGCTTTACATACGCAATGATAATCACATTTTTGTCACAAAGTTCTCTTTAACAAAAAACCATCCAATCCTACTGGGAAAATTACAAAAATGATGAAATCAGCATTTTGTCAACGAGAACTAAGTTTTGCTGATTTTGAATGACACCAGCAAATCTAATTGTCATTTTTGTTAACTTTTCCAAATTGCATCTGTGGTTCAAATTTGAGCGTCACGGATAATTTAATATGTCATCATTTGATATAATGTCACGACGTACGTAAAAAGATTTTAAAATTTTAGATATTCTAAATCCTTATGGCATAGTTGATTTCTACTGTTCTAATTTTTAGGGTCCTTTGCAGAGCCTCTGGCTATTTCAATATACATGAAGCCCCGAGGAATATATGTTAATTAGCATTCCTGTCTGCCTTACCTATTTATATATGCTGTAATTCCAATATGTTATTGGGCTTTTCCAGAAAAAAACTGTACGTCCATGGGGTCTCACTGTCACAAATTGTGGACGTCCAGGGGGTGATGCTTTGCTGAAAAGCGGATTTCCAAGGGGACTCACCCGTACAAAACTTTAGGTAGTTTTAAATTTGTCAATTTCTGTTAATTCTACATGGAGCTATGCTAGCTTTCACGAAAGCAGAACCCTCATCGATAACATGAAGAGCTGAAGAGTGTTCTTGGTAAATAATCAAATCATTCATTATTTCATTAACCCTTTAAGTGCCGGTATGTTAAAATATTGAGAAAAACCCATGCGGTGGAGTGTTTTCTTTTTAAACGGCACGCAATCCTACGTGCCGTTTAAAGAGAAAAACACTCCACCGCATAGGGTTTTTCCTGCAAAAATGGTCATCGGCACTTAAAGGGTTAATCATGTCATTCTTACGGTGTGGTGCCACATGAAAAACTAGTCTTCGTTTCAGTATAAGCAGAAATTCACTTCCGAAAATAGATGGTAAGACCAGTATTAGGTAGAGTTAAAATGTGCAGTATATCTAACTGATTTTCCCCAAGTTTTAGTGCTTGTTAAGTTGCGTAAGTCAATGAGCTATTAAATCAATTTAAAGATAAACTATTATTGACTAAATTGCGTGAAGTAGTAATAATGTTGTTAAGCAACATTACAGATAAAAATCAAATAATTGAGATGCCATGCTGCTTCCACAAATGATGCACAAATTAGCCAAGAAAGCATGTCAATAGTAAATAAACTACCGACTTAATAAATGTTAGTTCATGAAACGTGCTTGAGAAATTTTGTGTTTATAAATATATATATATATCTATTGATTTTGTTGATTTGCAATTGCTGGCGCCAAACTAAGGTTGAGCTGCAGATCAAGTCATTGAAAATTGAGGTAAGTGCGCTATTCACAAGATTTGAAAAATACAAGAAGCAGCTAAATTTGTGTGCAATTTCCTAGTTTTTATTAATGACCTTGCCATTGAAATTGTTTTCTTATCTTTTAACTTTCACTTTTCAAAATGTCTATACATTGGAGTTCAGGAATGTATCAAACTTTACCACATGCAACACAAGCCGCACATTATCGCAGAATGTAGCTGGCATTGAACTTATTCTAGAAATAGCTCAGAGAGACTGAACATAGGTCATTAAAATGCCACTTTCATAAAATAGAAAATGTTATACTTGGAGAGCGGGTATCTTTTGATGTAAAAATTCAATAATGCTAAAATGAATTGCATCCACTGTCTATGTATTTCTATATTCTAGATTTCAGTAACGATAAAAAAGCCAAAACCAGCATATTCAGTCCTTTATCCTTACTAAGTACTGTAACGAATACGTCATGATCTCTGGCCAGTTTTTCATTTGTTTCTTGACAAGAGAAATAGAGTAAAGGTAATTTTTTTGATTGCTTTTATATAATTGAAAATGAGATCTAGTAAAGTTTGGCGCCAAAATAAACGCTTTTTTTTTCAGAAATCAGTAAAAAACTGTGGTAAAGTGAATTTGTATATAATTATTGTCAGGTTGAATACAGATTTCCATTTAGCTTGGAATAGTGTGCAAATTTTAATGCTTCTTGAATATAGAGTAGCTGTCTGTATTCAAGAGAGTGATGGGAAACAATTTCACCAGAAACCCTCACTTTGAGTTATTCAAATGTATCTCACATGTTCATCGGTCAAAAATCAGAGAAGGAGGGATTAAAAAGCTCTTAGTAAATTAGAGCAGGCTCGTAGCCAGAAAGTTTTCCCAGAAGGGGCATTTGAAGATAGAGTCAGCCTGAAGGGCCACCATTGGTTGGCCCTGAGGGACAAGAAAATTTTGCAATTTAAAGCTCCTAGATTGCCGGAAAATGCATTGTTTTTGACCAAGTAATAGAAATCCACCTACACGAAAAGTCTCTATTTCGTTGGTGTGACAAATAGAATTTCTCAATTTTTTATTTTTCATTGCTGAAAAACTAAATTTTGCCAAACGACACTATTATTCTTGTTCTTTCTGCTTAAAAATGTGACAGGGAGAGAAAATTTTGATTTTTTGATGCCTTAGATAGCTAGAAAACGCACCATTTTAGCTCTTTTGAACGAAACGAAAGGGTTTTAGTTGATAAAAGATACAACATAATAGAATAACCGAAAAAATCATTCATACATGATTTTTTGTAGGGGGGCATTGCCCCTAGTTAATTTTTGTCAAGGGGGGCAATGCTCTCCCCCCCCCCCATGCCTGCCTACAGCTACGGGCCTGGATTAGAGATCTAAAAATCTTTGGGCATTTAGCGAGAAGAGTCTTAAAATATCGAAATGAAGCATGTATAAGCAGAAAAAGACAATTTTTATATAAGATTAAAAACCCGTTTATAATAGTTGGAGTCCCAAAAGGTCTAAATATGTCTATAGTTCTTGAGATACAAGAATTTCAGAAATTCGTGCTTTTATGCCCTGTAGGTATCCAAGGAATGAAGGCGTTTAGAGATTATCAAATTACGGATAATTTTAATTTACTGATTAATTATGCCTAATTATTTAGTTATTTCACTTTCTTTTTAAACATTTAGCTTTTAATGGGGATCTATAAGATATTTGCTTCTAAATTGCATAGTATAGCTGTATAAATCTTTAGATGATTTTCTTGTCACCATACAGGATAAAGATAATTAATTATTATTGTTTTCAAACAATCAAAATTAAAGTTAAAGTAAACCAACCACAAATAAGAAAACTTTTAGATTTTTAGTGAAGTGGCATCTATCTCTTTAAAAAATAGTGTAATTATTGCTAATTGCAATTCATTAATTCATAATTTAATTATTTACCACAAGAGAAAAGCTCAATTATTACATCTATCGATGTTGGTGCTCATTGATTGCAATTATACTTTACCATGTTGAAAGTCAAACTAACTACACCTCATTAAATCGATTTTCCAAAAATTGATGTAAACATAACCAAGGTGTCAACAAAGACCTGCGTCAACAAATTAATGCGTGACGAAGTTGAATGCATTTTAACCATCCTTAGAATATGCACTCTTTCCTCACAAAAACAGTGCTTGAATTTATTTTGAACTTTTTAATTTTCCGGAAACTGGAATGGTATAGTAAAAATTAATTTTGGCACCAAACGACACTTTTGTCTATTTTCTTTCGGACAATTGCTGGGTTAAATCTTGGTTGTTCTCACGCGCTAAGAAGTTTTCAAAAGTTTTTTTTAGGAAAGTTAAGACACACGGTGGCTTATTCGCTCGGAGTCTAATGGATGATATATTACTTTGAATTTTATTTAATGCATAATTTTTTTGAGATTTTACTAGTCTTTAGTTACAATGCAGTAAGCTGCATAGGCGTAGCCAGTATTTTTAGCTATGATTTTCCAAACAGATCTATTTCACCAACACTTTAAAGTCAGTTTAATGGATTTTAGGACCTTAAGTACAATTGGTTCAGCTAATGATTTGTGCTTCAATTATTTTAATCAAATCAAACTTGTTTTCGAATTCGGACAATAATTAATTTATTATAAAATTTGTTTAAGGTACTTGACATCTAATACCTAGATAAGACAATCATGTCAATAAATTCATTCAATATGTCAAATTATTCCTTGACTGACTTAATTTAACCAACCTAAGTGAATTGAAACCAATCTTAATGATGAACTGGTCGTGGCTATCATCTAATGGGTGTCAGATCTTATCTTATGGTGAATGTAGAAAAAGGGTGGTGCTTTCTGTTTGAAAAAATTTACAAATGTAAAATGTTAGATCGTCAGATAGAATGAAGAAAAAAATTCTGTTTCGTTTATTTGCTTTTGGCAATGGAGCGAGCATTTAGTTTCAAAAACCTTTTTATCCAAACGCAGTCTTATTTTTTGCGAATAAGATACTAGTGTAATGGTAACTGAAGTTTATTCGACTGGGATGTAGTGCTTTTTGAAAATGGGCCTAATTTATTTCCCGTGACTTGATTAACTTATTTGCACACCCCTTGTACAATTTGAGTGAGTGAGAAAAAAAGTTATAGAATGTGTCTATGCAAAAGCTTAAGAAAACGCTGACTTGTAAAAGGTTTACCAATTTGCTTTCGTTCTAAAGTTATTGTGATCTTCTTGCGCATATCTTTAAGCATTTGCCAAAGAGAGTCCAGTATCTTAAGATCTTGATATTACTTTTGTAAACTTCGTTTCCTTCTACTTTTCAGAAACATAAGCTTTACCTTGTGAAGTTTGATATTTAAAAAGTTATTCAGGTTTATTTTTTTCGATACTTTAATGAGCTATAAATCTTTTGTTTACGTCGAGCTGACTTGTTTTTTGTTGCTGTGTTAAGTGCATCGCGAAAATGTTTATAAGAACACAAATTTTTTATTCATCGTGTAAAGCGTATCCAAAATCAATTTAAAAAACAACTTCATTCCCACTACTTCCTGAAAACCTTTCAAAGCAAGTTAAAATAGCAAGCTTTATCAAATAAATGTCTCGTTTAGAATTTTCTTAATTCCTAGAATGACTCTTGTAAGAAGAAAGTCATGCAAATGTAAACCTGGCATTCTGTTTACGTTGCAATTTAATGACATTTTGTATTAGTCGAGCCATTAATCTCCATTCAATTTTCTTTTAATTGATCGTTATAGATTTAATTGAAAGGTCTCATGCTGAGAATTGTAATACTGGTCCAAATATTTTCTATGTAAAATTAAAAAATTACATATTTGAAACGAGCATAGAATTTTCTTTTTTCTGGTATAAAAATTTGTATTTTTAAGAACGAATTTAAAAAGATATAGTTGGCTAAAGTTTGGGTTCCGTTTTTTCAGGAGACACTATAAGTCAAAACGATTTAACGATAATTGTAATTTGTTTTGGGAATCGGCAATGAAATTATGATAAGTGTTGTCTGGAAAAAAAAATTATAGAAGTTAGATGATATATTTAAGCAAGATATGGTAGATTTTCGAGAGTTTTTGAAGATGGCAAAAAAAATTGATGTTCCCCTAAGGGGTCGATAAGGGTTTTTGTTTAATGATGATGATACATACCAATATAAAATTTTGTGCTAATGTTTCGCATACCTTGTTATAGTAAGAAACGATTCTTCAAAACAACATATTTCAGTTGGAAAGATAAGAGCCTTAAGCCTCAAGTCGATAATTCAATGCAAGGGACGAAATTGCTCTTCATGACCATAAATTATATAGCAGCTTTCCAAAAGGCAGTATTAGCAAAGGCATCAGCGTATCTTTCTCCATCTGATGTTGTGCTTGGTACACTACTTCATAAATGTGTTACTGTACCTATGCCAATGTTATTCACATCAATGTAACATTGATTGCACTTGGGGTTTGAACCCTGCAAAGGAATAATCCTAATTGGGCTTTTAAGTCTGATAAGCGCAGGGCGTATTATGAATGCTATAAATTAAAATATTCACCTCTTCAAGCATTTTTACACCTCATATAATAAGACTAGCTAACATTACGGTTTATTTTTTGTGAAAATGGGCTGAATTACCCAACTGTCATTTTGTTCAATTTTCAACCATTACTCCTTTAAAACTTACCCAATTTTAAGCCTACCAAAACAGCAAGTTTCTATGCCAGCAACGTGGTAGCTTACCGTCGCGTCGTGATTGCATTGTTGATATTTGATGTTCCCACACGGCAGTTATATAACACACATATAATTCAGGTATTTCTCAGGGGTGTTACGGCATGTCCAAAACTTACCGTAATAAATATGCTATACGGTTTCAAAAAAGCGTCATACTTTGGTGATATTAGAGGTACCTGTAGGGAGTTGAAAAATTGTGCCTAGTTTGAGTAATTAACAAAAAGCTAGTTTGTGACGTCACTTTTTATGACTTCATAAATATTAAAATCTATAACAATTAACTAGCTATGTACTTACAATAAAAACATCAACTTTTACACAATAATGCATTTTTGAATAAAGATTAAATTTGCAAGGAAATGTGTTTTCATTTTTGATGACATCACCAGCTATTCAAAAAAATTGATTTTCTGTCAAATTTAATAAGTTTTTCTAAAATAACCGAAGTATGACGCTTTTTTTGAGCCATATATAAAGTTTGTTGGGTGAGTGGAACTGGTGTGCATACGTCGCGGTAACTTTTGGAGATGCCGTAACACGCCTGAGTTTGTGCAACTTCAAGTATATTTTATCGAGGTCAGTAATATTATACGAAAACGTGAGATTTAGGGTTTCACCTAGTTTTTACAGGTGTATTTGAGTAAAACAGTGGTCTGATGTTGCTTTTGAAATTATAGTTGGCATTTTGGTAATTTTCAAAACAAACAATCAACTTAAGTGCCGATGACAACTGTATTTGTCATGGAGTTTTGAATTTCTTTTACGGTTCTGGACCCCTGTGTAGTAGGTTCGCTACGAATGCACCAGAAACAGACTGTCCAAAGATTTTCAAAATGTTGAAAATTCCCGAAGTGGTCAAAAGCCATGCACGGCTTATGTAACGCTTACTGTAAATGTAACTTGGGACTTTCTTGCAACGTTCTTGCAACGTTCTTGTAATGCTCATAACACGTTGTTGGTGCCCAACTTCTCACTTCCAATGTTTACATTTGAGCTAAGTGTTTATAAAAGATCTAATATAACATGTCTATTGTTTATATGATATTGGAAAACTTTGGCTCACATATGACTAAGAAGGTTCTTTTTACAATTTCGGCCTCCGCACCCGAAATCGTTATCTGGAAACCCTGCCTAGGTAAAGTTTCGTGGTTTAATCAATTATTATTGCATTGTCATTGCATCTTTATATTTGGGTCGTTTCCATAATAGTATACCAAAAATGCTGCCATTTCTTGACTCATTCGCTTTCGATATTGTTAATAATATTTCAAAAATAGAATTTTCAACTTTATTGCCCACAAGAACCAAAAGTGCCCCAAGCACCATGAGTGGGCAGCTTATAAAACGAAATGTGAAAGTTACTAACACTCTCTAAGAACATCCGAGAGAAAAGAATGCAAGCAGGCGCCCACTAGCAAAAGAGTTGAATTAATGTGCGTCATGAACTATCCGGCCTTTATATTCAATGTAATTGAAAATAAACATTCTCTGGCACTATTACATTTCTCACGGTATGAATGCTAAAGCAATTAAAGCAAGATAATTATGTACTATCAATCATATGGTTTATACATGAAGAGGTGTTTATCTCTAAAAATCGAATACCTGTATCTTAACCCTTGTGGTGCGGACCATTTTTCCAATATGCTAAAAATCGACAGAGAACTTTACAATAGTTTTGAAATTTTCAAGTTGAATTTTTCGACGATGGAATAACCGAATTTAGTAAACTCTGGTATTTAAAGAGAGCTCGTTTTTTTGTCTACTATAAAAAAATAGGGTGTTAAACAAGGCAATTTGCACTGGTTTAGGACTTTGTCCCGTATATATATACGAGATCCGCACTTTAAGGGTTAAGGTATATGTATGACTATAGCACTATCATGCCACATTCCCCTAACCAATAACTTCATTTTCGAATATAAGTCAGTTAACTTTTTTCAATAAAAACTTTTTCCAGCTACCAGAGTGTTGAAATTTCCCAAGATATCGGCGAATTAAGATCCAAAGTTCTTTTATTAAAGTCATAAGAACATTTAATGGGCATTACAGCAGTCTGTGATAGAGTTTAACTCTCTAAGTCAAAATGGTTCAGTCCTGAACCGTAGGATGAAGACCTCTAAGTTATGCGACCAATTCACCAGGGATCGGTTACTGGTCAGCAAAAAAATCATGTCTAAAGATGTCGAAAATCTAGGTGTATATTTTCGACACTGTTGGAGGAGGACTATAATGAAAGTTGTGACTTATGTTTGGTATTCTTTTAATAATGCATTTAATTGATCATTACTTAAAGTCTGTTCAAAAATAGTTGACACCTAGATTTTAAACAGCTGTAAATCTAAATCTAAACAACCAATCCAAAACCCCCGTGTTTTGTTAAGATTTCACAAAAACGAAACTTTTCAAAACTTAACAGTCTACTCTTACCTCTTTGAAGGTCAATAACTTATTGTTATTTTTCTTGTATGGAAAGTACTTTTACATATTTGGAATCAGCTAAGATAGGTCTATCTGTGGGATAAAGATTATAGCCATAAGTCCCTTCTATAAAAAGTTGATTTTTTTCAGCCGCAGAAATGTTATATGTAACTCGCGAATTTTTTTAATTCATGACATTAAATTGTGCTGTGCTCAAGCGTATCCAAAGATTGCCACCAAAAGCGTTTTTATAGGTTATTTAAATAAAGAGTTACAGCTGTTTAAATTTTAGGTGTCAAATATTTTTTAACACTCTTTAACAACCCTTAATTTTTTTGAATGTTTCAAAAAAACGCTTATACGTATATTCAAAAATTTGAAATTTCATTTTATTGGAAGGATGCCATGCCACAGCAAAAGTGCATAGTGACTTGCATCAACAATTAGTAATTACTGGATATATTATATTCAATTAGTATTTTGTATTGCATAAATTATTCTAATTATATCAAGCAGATCAACAAAACTGTACTATCTTGCGTGGTAGACATAATTAGCCTCTGCTTTCGTATTCCCACACACTAATTTATCAACGGCACAGCATAAATTTACTCATTAAACATTTAAAACAAAGAACCGATAATTTTAGTCGGCTTTCGTTTCATTGTCGTTTAAGATACTTAATTATTCCGGTTTTCGTCATTCGTAGGAGTAATTATTATACAACTAATACACTGCAGACTAATTATGTATATATACAGGGGAATAAGTCCAGTTTGAATTAATAACTCTAATCACTATACTTTTTACTGTTTAACATATCGCGGCGAATCGTGAGCTGCATTGGAAACACGCAATATAGCTTTATTACCTCAAGATAACATTGAACAGTCAAATCCAGCTTTTTACAACGCTTATGTCGAAATTTGATTAAATTTCATAACATCGTTGCCGAATTTTGTTTATTTTTGTTCGTTTTCGTACAGTATGGTGTATTTGAGAGTTCCAGCTATGGAGAAACAAAGTGGAAGCCTCTTGCAATTCATTGACCAGAAAATCACTACCGACAGTAATGAAGATTTCAAAAACAAGTAAGTATACAAAAATTCATTATTCTTAAGTGGTGTACCAAAAAAAAAAAAAACATGTTTGTTTAGTGTTAGAATTTTTCAAAGAGAGTGAAAACGATGTGCAATCAAGGCTACTGGGTTTTACCATTTTTATGCGTGGAAAAACTAACACTCTATTATAAGGATTAAAAAGCAACAATTGAGGGGGGTTATAATAAACAGGAAGGTTGGAAATCTTTCTAAAATGTAATAAACGGAGAGGTCTCAACAAATGGGAGAAAACCAGTTAGTGAAATCTACTGGCATGGAGATGTACCTTTTTGACAAAAATGAGACTTATGCAAAAGGTAATGAATGGTATCTAGAGAAAATTCCAGAATCATATGAAAATGAAGTTACTATTGAAAAAACTCCTGGTTATTATGTCGATGTACAATCAAGGTACTGGGTTTTACCGCTTTTATGCATGGGAAAACAAACACTTATTTTTTGTTAGGAGTATCTTAAGGATTATCAATTTCCAAATTTTAATTTGCAATTTGTTTTCTTATAGAACAAAAACACAAATGTTGAAAGAGTACGAGCAGAAAATGGGAAAGCCAGGTAAATCTAGACGACTCACATACATAATATTAGAAATTTCAATTTTTTTCTGAACCAATAGCAATACGCTAAACTTCTTTCGCTAAAGCGTTTTAAATGATTTAATGGCAACGCCTTACCCTATTGGGACTTTATCAATTACACATCTATCATAAAAATAATATTTATAATAATTTTTCTTTCTTTCCAAAATACCATTTTAATAGATCAATTCCTTGCAAAAACAGCTTAATTATTGTCCAATTAGATTTTGCTGGTCAGAATGAACAATATATTTTCTATTTTTTTTGTGCAGGGAGTAAAAGACCCCTTTCTAGGATTCCTCTCTGGTATTTTTTGCACGAGATCCTAGAAGTTGAGAAATGCAGAGATCTCATCAAATGGGAGGATGAGAAGAATCTTGTGTTTACAATCAAGAAGCCCAAAGAGCTGGCGATTCTATGGGGCAAGATAAAAAATAAAGAAACCATGACATATCCTAAGCTGGCAAGAGGAATCAGATATTACTATGGCAAAGGGGTTATTGAAAAGGTAAGCTCACGTAACCTAGTTACTTTAAATTTTCCTGCGTAATTATTTTGTGTAAAACCATTGATTCAGATGCAAAAAACTCAAAGCTACATAGCTAAGCTAAACTTTTCAGATATTATTTTATTTTCTTTGCTCGCGTTTATGGAGCAAAATTGTCCCTTCCAATATGATTTTTGGATAAGTACGTGCTAGAATCTTTCATCCAAAAGTGTAAAAAACACATCGAGAGAAAAAAGTATTCTAGACCTAAAAATATTCTAAATAAATTGCATTTTTTGGAATCCCTACATTATTTCAAATAGAATAAAACCTTCTTCATATCACTTTGTATAATAGGTCAGTCTTTGCATCTTTTGCATCTAGATATGGTTTTAAACATAATCAATATTTTATCTTTTTTGCATTTTAGTTCAATGGAAAGCGATTCTCATACAAGTTCATCGTTTCAAGAAAAACTAAAGCTGTACTATCAAAGCGAAAGAACCTTCCTGAGGAAGTTAGCATCGTTCAAAAGAAATACACCAGTAGAAAAAGAAAAAGATCATCAGAATTATCCGATGCTTGCAATGTCGAACTAAAAAGATCTCGAGATGAAGATGTCGAGGATGACGTTCTCAACAGTAATGTTTCGGAGTGGGGTAGTGATGAAGATGATTCACTATCAGAATCAGAACTCAAGAACCTCGACCAATGTTTATCCGAAATATTCGAGGATCCAAAGTTTGGATTTCTATTTCCAGAATCTAGATTATTTCAAAATGAAAGAGAGGATAGTGATATGTTTATCATGAAGAAAGAGCCTAGTGGTTTATCAAACATACAATTACTCAACGAATTCGCAAATTCTTCAACACCATTCTCATTAGATGATTGTAATAGCAATTCTAGACAACAAAGTATTCAAAGTCCTAAACAGTCAGAGAACACTGACATATTTGATATTTACAAACAGTTGACAGAAGAAACTGACACACTGATAAGTAACACTAGCTGGCATAAAAACAGCGATTATCAAAACGCTTTCGTTGGTTGCAAGCAAACACTAGCTTCGAACTTTATAAATTCTTCTGGAGGTTTTAGAAAGAAGTCGAAAAGTGAATCTGACTTCCATTATGCAATGTTTGGAGAATCTTCTTTTGCTTCAGCACCTCTAACAAATCTTTACCGATCAGCAAACCACGTAGGATCATTACCAGATTTCTCCACCATTAACAATTGTAAAAATGATAGAAACAAAGGATATTATACAAACCTTTTACTAAACGGAGGCTCTAATGATACATCGATCGACCAAGATATTGCACTTGATGCTGTTGTGCTCGATGATAATATTTTCAACTTGTAAAGATATGCATCAAGTATACATTTCAGTGAACTTTCTTTCAAAATAGAACTGTATTTATTTATGAAAATGTTTAGGCTATAAACGCATTATACTGCATTTTGTTCTTTTTCACGGAACACTCTAGGCTAGGCCATGTTTATGCTACACAAAATGAAAATTATAATTAAAGAATTTTAATAGCTTTTTAAGCATATTAACTTTTTGTTCCATTTACTATGTTTTAAGTGTCAATTTTTTACACTTATAGTAATATTTAGCATTTTAATTTTACAATAACATTTCAAATTTGATATGGCATGTTATTGAATGCGGACAAAAAGGAAATATAGTGGAATTGGGGTATAATATTAATTAATTATTATTAATAAAAAAATATTGTGACTGTGAATTTTTTTTTTTTGTTGCAGGAATGAGTATTGCACTCATAAAACAGAAGCTATAAGAGGAATCTGAAGAAGTCTTATGTTAATAGATTCTAGTGTCTCTTGATTTGCTTTCGTGTCAATTTTCAAGATGCAGCTTAAATAGGCAGATTTAATGCATAAATAGCTAAGGTTTAGGGAATGTTCAAGCTTATAAATACAAATAGCGTTTTACTTTTACAATAAAAGTTCAAATTTATAACACATTTATTTGATGTGGCATTATTGAATACAAAAAAAATGAAAATTTAGTGGAATTGGCAATCAATCAATAAAAAAACAAAAAAACAACGAGTTTATTGAAGAAGAAGAAGCATTCCAATTAAAGAAATAAATGCTGAGAGTAATCAAGAATACAGTATACTCTCGGTAAGTGGGACTCTGAACGGACCAATCAAAAATGTACATGGAAGGAATAGAAAATCTCCCACTCAGCAAATATCCTAATTATCCTAAGTGTTTTGTGTGAAACATGCTCTGATTGGACCAGAGTCCCAATTAGCGAATGTTACTAAGTGATTTATATGAAGACCCACTTATCAAAGGTCCCACTTATCGAGAGTCTACTGTATATTTAAACAGAAACTTTTTTCGTGTCAATGATGCAAACTTTGATAAACTTTGAGAATTTCTGCTAGAAGGTTTCAAGCACTATTATTTTGAAGGCCAAAGGCAAATCGAATGCATAAATATTCTAATTTTACGGAATATTCTAGTTATTAATACATAGCATTTTAAATTTTATTATGTTTATTTGATGTGGCATATTTATACAAAAAATGAAAATGTCGTGGCATTGGGGGAAATTGATAATCAATAAAAAAAAGCACAAACGTTTTGAGTTTTGAAAACTTTTTTTCAAGAACGAGCATTACTCATAATTAAGGAATAAAAGCTATGGGGAATTTCTGTCATTAGATTTTAGCATCTCCTTGCAAATTATGAAACATTTGGTTTCGTTACAGCTATCTAGACATAAACTTTTGAATACACAAGCACATGTTTCAAGCACTATGCGTTTGAAATCTCAAATATAGATATTCTATAGTACTTTATTTTTGCAATAACATTTTGAAACTTGAAACATTTATTAACCTAAATAGGTTTTCAAGCACCACCATTTAAAAACCTAAAGGTTAATTTAATGCATATATAGTCTAGGTTAAAGGAAATGGCTTAATTTATAAATACATAGTATTTTACTTTTACAATAACAGTTCGAATATAGAGCATATATTTGATTTGGTAGTTATTGAATACAAAAAAAAGAAAATGTAGTGGAATTAGTGAAAAGTATTAATCATTAAATACAAAAATATACATATATATTGTGAGAATTATAATTACAGTTAAAGACTTTTTTTAAGCATGAGCATCAGTCCCAGTAAAAGAAGAAACTCATTTTTTTCATAAGAACGTTTCATAAGAACGTTTTCATAAGAACTTCAGTAAATTTTGATCTTTAACAACCGAAATCGAAAAAAGTTAATGATTATGCAATAATTCCCTTTTTCAAGATGTGAGACTTAGCATTTTTAAATTTGAACAAATTCAATATTGTAAAAGCCAAAAATTCAAGAAACCACTTTTTCTGAAGATTTCTTTAGAATAACACGAAACGATTCACTCTTGTTTACTAAGCTTCCATAAATATGTCACAAAAATTGTTTTATTGGAAAGACGTGGAACTTCATTTAAAAAAAGAACAACTTGTAACTGAAAAAAACAATGAAGAAAATTTAGAAGATTTTTAAAAATGTTGAACTGCTGAAATTTCAATCTGTAATGATACACGTTTTTTAGAAGAACGCCCAACTTCGAGTTAACCTTAAAACGTTTGGCAATTTTTCAGATTTCTAGGTAAAAAAAGTTCGTACATTTTTCTTAATCATAGCCAAAAACAGTTGAAATCATTGAATTAAAAATGTTCTTAAAAAAATAGCCTTTTGAGGCCTTCAAATGTTCTTAACAGGTTTGAAACTTTTTGCCATTTAAAGTCTTACGTTCTTATATGGTCTGTTTTTATAGAAGAAAAAATAAACGTGTAGAATTCTGAACGTTTGAAAATGTACCTCCTGTACAGTAGTTTTCTTGACAAAAATTACCTCTATTGGTATTCTAGTCTTATTCAAAGCGTTGTTTTCATTTGAAAAAAAGAAAAATTTAATAAGTTCGAATATTTTCATTATTTCATTAAAACATTTTTTCGTTTTCTTCTACCATGCTTTTTTCGAAATAAATTTAACGAAGTTGTTCTTTTCTCTGAAACCTTTCCAACGATACCAAATTTATCAACGTTTTTGTAAACTAATCAAATGTTATATAAGTTTGCGAAATTAATCTAGTGAATAAAAAATAGACTTTCGTAAGTTCCATTTGCAATGTGATATCCATTTGCAATTTGTAAAGATTTATTCAAAATATAGCCAAATGAAAGATCATAAATTTAACTTCAGAAATTAAGATAGAGTAAAAATTGTTATTGCTCAACAATAGGTCATTAAATATTAATAAAAGTTCTTAAAATCTATTTTCAGCACAGATATGACCAAATTTTGGAGTCTATTTTAACAAAAAAGGGTCAAAAGCCGGGCTTTTTAATTGCCTACAAAAATTTATCCATAAATCGTATTGCAAAAGTATCAAAATCTTTTCTTCAACTGTAAAATAACAAAAGATTTAGGAATCTATCATATAAACAAAAATATTTACTGTTTCAGTATAACTTTATTATTTTGTTTTTCTCCATTCTCTGTAATTCAATCGTTCTGCTTAAAACGGTATGCTTCAGGATACCGTTTCCACCCTCTGATATTTATCCAAGCCACAAACTTATTGATTTAAAGAAACTACATTATTTACAAAGCTTAGCGCGACGAGTAAAATTGTAAAATATTAAAAAAATTCCAAGTCCCTTTTTTCTTCTTACTATTAAAATAAAAGTGTCAATGTCAATGTCAATATAATGTGAGTTGTAATGAAAATATGAAGCAAAATTGGTATTTTTCATTAGGTAAAATATGATTTTATTAGTGTTTTGGGACAAAATAAAGAACCTTTCATTAAAATCTCTAAAATTTGATACGAAACATTTTATTTCTAAATCAGTGGACTAATTCAATCATAGTGAAACTTGCCATTGTAAAAGGAAAGAACTAATTAGTATATTGTTTGATGACGTCATCGGTCACGTAAAACTCACGTAATAGCATAAGAAAGCAAGTAAATTGCGTATTTTTATTATTATTTCAAGTCAAGTTTAAATCCATTTTTTTGTTTTGTTGATTATCAATGTCAACATGTTTTTCTATATAAGAACCGAATAATGAAAATATGGCATTCTTTAGAATCGTGCTAATACTTCATTTCCAGTGATATTGCTTTCACTTGAGGTTTTAATTTCTTAACACAACTGAAGGTTGATTTAAACAATTGTTGTTTTAAAATTGAATTATGAAGTTTCAGTGTTCAAAATAAGCAGAAGGAAACTAGTCTAAACACATTTTATGCGACTTGACAAAAACATGCTAGCATGATATACTAGAATACAACATTCTAAAAGCTTGTTTTTCATTTTTTTGCCGTAATGTATTGATTACCCCAAATCCCCTTGCAAGTCATTTAAAAAAGCGGAACAGCTTGATGACTTTTTGTCAAATGTTTAACAGCTATCCGACTTTACATCGTAAATAAGGGCTAAAGTACGTAGGACTACGTTTGCATGGAACGGAGAAGGAGGCCTAGAAGTGTACACTTGGGTACAGTAGAGGGGGAGGCTGTCAAAGGATTGTGATTACATACTCAGTTTAAATATTCAATACCTTTTCAAGGTTTTCTGCCATAAAATCCTTTACTCGTAGTACTCGTAAGTCACAAAAACTTTTTTTTGTCATTTTGTGTACATATGCAAGGGAATGAGCCGGGGGTCGTGTAAAAGCGTATCAGGTGAGTACAAGGGGTAGGGGGTCAAACATAATCACTTATGTATAAAGTCCATAATAGATACTTATTTTTGATTAAATTTAGATTTTACAGGATTATCATTTATTGACATACCCACATCCTGTAAAATAGATATTTGGAAATCACTTTATTGGGTGAACATTCCGTCACAATTGTCATAATACGTGCTGGTACTATAAGCAAGTAAAGTCGGCTTTTTGAAGGAAATTGAGGAAATTGATAATTCCCATAATTCCAATTATCTCTATCAAAATCAATTTCCAAAGGGAAAACTAAAAGATTTGTCTTTTGTAAATCAATGACTTTTGATGTGATATTTTTAGTGTGAGTAATTACAGTAATGCATTGTGGTAGTGGTATGACAAAGAAAGGAAAAAGATTTTACTGAATTATGGGAACGCTGACATTTTTGAGCTCCCATTGTGTTTTAAGCATCTTTTATTGAGTACAGTAGAAGACAAACGAAAGGCATTGTCTAAATTGTTGTCTTCCTTGGAAAAAACCCTACATGTTTTCGTTGCCGCGGAATTGGATCCTTATGAAAAAATTGATTCTTAAAAGATCGGGCATCATTTTCCTTTGGAAAACATTTCAATGGACAGAAGGCTTGAAAAGAAGCCATTCTCAGGGACTTTAAAAGCCTACACCGGAAGGGTAACTAATTGGTCAAGTCGAAACGAGTCAAAAAAAAAAAAATTATGTTAAATAATATTTAATGAAACTTGCTGTACTTGATGAAGATATTCAGTCCTTCGTTATTAATTACTTGATACTAATTCTAAATAGAATTTGACATCATTTTAGAAGGAAAAATTGAGAAACAAATCAATTATGACGTCACCAGACACAAAAAACATGAAACCACATAAACTACGTATTTTGCAAGGTGGCATTTTTTCTTATCTTCAAGTTTGAAGCTAAAATTATCGGAGTGAGGTAAATCTCTTTTTGGTTGACTTACTACGTATAACATCTTTTTTTGGCTTTGTTATAATATTTTGGACAATAAAAAGTTTTAGGGCACTTATAAAATACTACTATAACTACTCACCCAAAATGATACAACATTAATATTATCTCCTGATTTTCCGATGGTATAGACCTGTAAGTTTTGCATTAAAATCTTTTTCAAAGTAGGCATACTTTTCAATTTTCTCGTAATACTATAAACATAGTTTTTTTAAATCATACTTCGTTGAACAGAAATACTCAGTAGAAAAAGCTCTCTTTGTCCCTATTTCGAACTCTTTAAATAAAAAACTATAAGGCATGGTTCAATTTGTTTTTCACATTCAGAATCGGAAAGGATTGAAAATTCTTTCAGGTGAAAATGAAGAACTATGAAATATAAAAACTTTTTTTTTCTTTTTGGTTTTTCTTCTTCCCCATAAAATATTTTTAGAATTTTTTTAACACCATATTATTCCACTCATTATTATCTTTCCAACGAAGTATTATCTACCATTATTGTCTGGATGACGAAATAAGATGTATTATTACGGAAAATACTTAAATTTGATTGGTTTAGCAGCGGGCATTATAATTCGATAAAGGTCTATTCAAAATGGTAGCATATATAATAAACAAACTCGAACTCACCGAACATTATAAATATACACCTCACCTCTCTCTTCAAGCTTGTTTGATTTTGTTTATCCAACTCTACTTGATAAAATATGTTTTTATGAAATAGAGGTGAAAACATCCCTCTACTAATATGTTTAAAACCCCTTATAAAAAGAATCATTTACAAAAATGTATTCTTAAATGTATTTAAGAACTTTCTTCCCAACTATACTTTCTAACACATCAAAGAATATTAAAATGGAATACCTTGTGTCCATAATGCCATGTAAAATCTTCAACTTCAAAATGAAAATACAAATAAAAAGAGCGACGTTGATTTTAACACTCTAACACAAAAATCTCTAAAAAGTTTACAATTGAATTATTTACAATTGAATTATTTACTTTCAAATATTTCAAAAAGTGCCACATCATTAGTTTTTCCTGGCAAGTCAGCGCAACGTAAAAAAAATATTCTCATCATTAATTTTATGAAAAAAACTTAACTTTTTACTGCGAAGCCTCAAAAATTTTACATTAGCGTTTGAAGATTCTAAGCGTAAAATTAAAATAAAAAACTTTCTTCAATGCCATTTTATGACTAGAAGTTTAGAGATCAAATTTTAAAAAGAGATAACGTTTACAGTCAGACCCTTGCATTGAAGAGAACCTTTCAAAATTTTAAAACAACATATGAGCAAAAATTTCTAATATCTTAAGAACATTTAAAAAATTGTGGTGTAGTATGATGGCTATGGCTAAATGGTTCTTAATGTTCACTTTAAAAAAAAAAAATTATACATTTAGTTAAGCCCTTAATTTCTAAAGCATTTACAAAAGTTCTTTTATTTGCATATACAGGGTGTATTAGAAAAAGTATAGTAAAAAGTAAAATTGTTTTATAAAACAACTAAAAGATGAAAAACTACACATCTTGTCTTCAAATAATGAAAAAATTAAAGTTAATGACCGATTTGTTAATTTGCAAATCTACATTAAATTTATAAAGGTAAGATTTTTAAAAGTTGACATAGCGTTAAATGGAGAGAAATCAGAAGTGAAAAACGAACAATTAGGGTACATCTAATATTAAAAAATGTTATATTGGTAATTACATGTAAAGTCACGAGTCTCAGGGTTGTATTAAGCGCAGAAATAAATTTTTATAGATCGCTGACTTTGACAAGAGCCTTTCATTTACATCGCACATTTTATAAGAATCTGAAATAATTTTCAACATGCTCTTGGCAAAGTCATCTTTAAAGTTTTTGAGTTATGCTATCAAAAAAGCAACTAATCACCTGGTGTTTTTAGTTAGTTTTCTACGATGATCTTGATTTTACTTTTATTCCTTAACTAACTAAATAACTGGCCCCTGTACGCCCCTCAACTGCTTATGTAAAGTGCAAGGTAGAACATTTTAGAGAGATGTTTGCTACAGAAATTATTCAAGATAAACGCATAAAAGTGTTTTGAAAAACCGCGGGTCTACCTAACCGTTACTAGTTCAATATTTTAACTTTGTTAATTATAAATAGATATCATTCAAAGATATACGGCTATTCGGAACATTGTGATAGGTTTATGAGGACCTGCGTGCTTTCCTGTCATGCAAAAAATTAGTATTGTTACATTTCAATGTGCTACGAATAAATAATCACATTCGCAAGCATAATTAAAATAGATCACGTTTTAGAATAGAAACAAAACTTCAAATTAGATATTGTGTTAGGTATGTAACCAATAAGTTAGACACTATGTGACTCTTAAAATGCTTGCTGTGAATAGATTTTTAGTTTTTCTGTTAACAAGGTTATAAGCGACGCGAATTAACCACAAGTACATTCATCCAAATGAGGAATGTCTGCTGGCTATCAAATAGTAAAACGGCGCTCGTAGATATATTTGATTTAATTTTTCAAGATAATAAAGGATAAAGGTCCACTTAAACAAATCAATATGTTGGCTAAAATATTGATTGAATGTTAAGAAAATACTATAAACAATGGAGAACTTTCATTTAACAACATTCATTAAACATCATGTCCAATATGTCATAATATGTTGTATGTACATTCTGGATTTGTTTGGACACTATTGCAATGCTATAAAGTTTCTCAAAAGCGACTTGACCAAACTAACAAGACACTTAAAGATAACCGTTTCAACCAAATTGAAGATGTTTTGCTTTGCTTTTATTTCATTTAATAGGTTACGGTCTCAAATTGTCTTATATCGAAGATATCTCATAAAAAGTGACATTGCAATGTTGTAATCTCCTGATAAGATCATGCCATGGAAAATTGATCAAAAACAAGGTTTTAATCGATAACAATTTTGTTGATAAATAATTGATAAATAATAAGAAAATTAGAAAATTACAAATTAACTGAGCGATAACAGAAAGATTGTGAGGTAAAGATAACCAACTAACCTTCTATAAATTTGATCACGACATTGTTTAATTCTATTCTAGATATCATCAAAGTAATATAATTGTTTTGGATCACTATGAATTTTATAACTTAACACCCCTTTCTTAGCAAAAATCTGCGTAGAAAAACATTTGAAAAATTAACCAAGACTTCAATTCTGGCTGTCAAGGCATTTAAATCAGTTGTAGTTCCTTTATCCCAGTGCCTAGAATGCAATAAACAAAAACTAGCTCTTTTGTAGTTTAGTACCGTTTACAATAATAGAGAGCCTCGTGAATGTGTTTAATTCCACAGCGTGAAATTCTACCGAATACAGTCTTGTATACGAGTCTGCTAAATGACGTGCCCAACGTGCCCACGTGCCCTACGTGCCCTACGTGCCTTCGTGCCCTACGTGCC
>JAUBWS010022113.1:6575-20124 GCA_032270445.1 Darlingtonia californica | reverse complement strand
CGGCGGAAAAGGATCATGTCTGAAAATGATGTAATCTCAATTTTTGATTACACGAGTTACTGCATCCATAATGTCTTATAGTCAAATTTTGAAACCATTTCGTCGGCCCGAATTGTCGTCACTTGCACAGCACAATTTTGCGTCATTTATGGCCGATATAAAAACTAACACTAGCCCTACTTCGCCCCACTTACTTTATTCATATTGACCACCGGGCTGCTGTTTCACCACATATGATTTTCATCGATGAAATATGGACCGACATTTAGTACATAAATGCTGCGCCATTTTTGAAATCCACCAAACTTTTGGGAGGGACATATTGAGAGAAACACATCTTTCAAAAATGATATAAATTCAATATCTTAAGTCAAAGCAAGTTCGTCAAAATTTTCCCACGGGACTCCAGATTATGGCCAAACTAACTAGCTCTAAACAATCTAATACATTTGAACATACCTTTCAACATCGGGTTCTTTAAAAATTCTTCGGTGAACATGGCTTTCCATCCTAAGTACCTGGAAAAATAGAAAATCCGTCTTATCTGCCAAAGACAATATTATATTTTCCCAAGAGAGAGAATTAATGATGAGATTAAACCGCAGTTATCGTGGTCAGGGTTTAATATTGATCACCTACCCAACCAGCACAAGACCGACGTTTTGACGTCAAACAACGTCTTGTGCTAGTCGGGTAAGGGTCTCTTTATTAAAAAGAAATATTTGCGCTGGAATAAATTTTCACGAATTCAGGATAGTTCACGGAAGCTTTCGCGGATTCGTTTCCCGAAAAGACCAAAAAAACAACAACAAGAAAACCCGTGAAAACCGAATTATTCCGACTTTGATCTAGTTTGCAGAGGCCCTCTCTTTTCAAAGATCCCGCGTGTTTGGCGCATTGCTCTAAAATTTAGATTTGTATCAATATGAGAAAAATCTGTAAAGCAAAGAGCAAAGAGCACAGTTTTCCATATCAACACAATTTTTTAATTCGCCCGGCAAACTTGAACGTAGCCGGGACAAATCGGGACACAAACTTTGTCCAAGATCTGAATCTAATTGACGATTTTAATACGACTGAGGGACTTCTGTTTCAACTGATCATTTTTTCTGATTTTTTGTCTTTCTTTTTCTTTTTGATGATTTTGAAATGTTAGCATCTGAAATTGACGAAAAATGACTGCAAGCTTGATTAAAAAAAAACAAAAAAAACAGTTTATATCCGGAGACAAAATGGCATATGTAGTTGCTGACTATCTTTTTTGAAGTATTTTGAAGTATTTTTATATATAACTCTTAAAACTTGTTGTAGGGCACACGGTACAGTGTGACTGTCGTTCAGCAAATATTTTGATTACTTCGCTGTTAAAAAACATCTGCTACTGATCTAATAATTCAAACATATATATTTCAAATTCTATAGAGGGCTCTGTATCATAAATATCAACACACCACTATTTTCTACAGGCTTTATATTGATACATGAATAAATTCAATTGTAATTTTTAATTTTTGCAACTATATATGAATTTATTTTTGCTCTTTCAGCGCTTCTTTATCACGTGGTACAGTCCGTTAAAGTGGGCGGAAATTTCTGATTACTCACAAGATAGAATGTCTGTAATAATATATATAATTAAAAAAAACATCGAACCTTTATTAAGACCTATTCTGACTATGATATAAGCATATTATATTATCATATTACTTAGAATGTGAATGTATTTATTCGTAGGATAAATTATGTACAAGTTCTTTCTAGACGACTCTACTAGTGAAAAGAAGAGAAAGTAAAATAACAAGAAGCCTAGCGGCTTTCAAGACTACGCGACAAGCTCCGAATTCTAACATCCCCTGCTCGTGATATTGACTTTCTGTGTTTCCTAATATCATAGATTTAGCTGGGATAGCGTCCCTTTTCTTCGAATATAACCCTCGACAGCTATTCATTTCTTTAAGGAGACCACTTCAGCTGTTGACGTGAGGGCGTGATTTGGACATCACGGTAGGGCAATGGTATCCCAACTAGCTTGGATTACGAGCTTTTTCAGTTATTTGGGTTTACGAATTAGAAAATCAGGTGAATGGGACTGCATCGTGCGTTTAGATAAACAAACTTTATTAGGTTTTTACAGAATGTATAAAGATAGAACGTTGCTTTAAATTTTCTTCTTCTTCTAGGGAAAAAAATCGTTCAACATTACTAAAAAATGTTGGCTGAAGTAAGCTTTTATTTTGAATATGGTTTCAACATTCTCCTTTGTGGTATCGGTGTGCCTGGGAATCTGCTCATTGTGTATTTCTTCTTCTGCAAATCAAGTAAGAAGAAATCAACATACAATTTGCTGATAACACATTTAGCATTTGCTGATTTGATTATGTGTACTTCAAAAGCAATTTATTATTTCTTGCCGAAATTATTTGACTTGAGCCATGCCAAGAAGATAAACTTTTGTAAATTTGGAACTCTTCCTTATATGGCATCAGACGTATCATTGCTCACACTCTGCATATTATCATATGATCGACTTCGCAAAATTATCAAGCCACTAAAACGGCAACTTACAGCAAAGAATATCATTTTTTTATTTATTATATCCTGGACGATAAAGCTTTCAAATAACATTCCACTATATGTTGTAAACAAGGACAAATGTCATGTTTGGCATCCTGTGGAATTACGGATAAAAATTGCCATGTTGAGTGTCTATACTCTCTTTTTCTTTCTAATGACTGTAACTTGCATTTTGGTGTGTTTTTTCAAATGTGCCAGTCAATTAAAGAGGCAAATATGTGCAGTCACTTCTCAAAATAATATCAACAGTACAAACAACCATATTACTGCAATGAAGACTTTAAAATCGTTGACAATATCAATGGTGATTACTATCGTTTTGCCAAGAACTGCAGTGACTGTCGCTGACGTATTGGAAGTATTGAGCGATGCAAAAATAATTGGAAATTTTGATTTACGTTATCAGGACTTTGTTTGGGATTTGATCTACACGAACAGCGCAATCAACATTTTCATTTACTTTTTCCATGTCAAAACTTTCAAAAAATTCATTTCATCTATATTTTGCTTAAGTTGTAATAATAGCAGAGCATCAGAAGGAGCATGGACGAATGAATGAATGAATGAAGGATTGAATGAATGAATGAAGGATTGAATGAATGAATTTGATTATCTATCCATGATGGCTTCTTCAAAAACATGAACTGTTATGAATGAGGATCATGTCTCACTCAACAGTGATTGGCAAACGAAGTTTACCCCTAACCACCAGACGCCAGGAATCAAATCTTACTGTTGTAAAACCAACTCCCATAAACCATGATTTGATAGTCATCTTACAAACTTGTATTCAAAATTAGGTTTGACATTATTCAAAGTCAGGATAATTTTAATAATCAACAGTCATGGTAAACATTCCTTTTTTCGAAGAACAAAATTGAGAACATGGAAGCTTGCTCCAAGAATGAGAACATGGAAGATTTCTCCAAGAATGAGAACAAGTTGGGGCTCAGTGGGCTCAGTTTATTTCTCCTCAACATCTATCACATCGTACACAAACTTTTGGTTCCTATTCTTTCTACAGAATTTCAACTCTCCCATTGAATGGTCTTCAACGTCATTTGAAAAAATTCAGATCTCACTAACGCTAGCCTAAGTCAAATTAAATCGCTTGCTACCTACTATTTGTAGATCAATACGTCAACTAGCTTTTCAACATTTTTTTTATGTCCATTACAACTATCTTATCCTATGTCTTAAATTATCTCAAAACTTGTTTTGTATTGCAATATCTAGCTCTAAAGGTGGCTTTCTCCTCATTTTAGCGTTGCTATTGAGAAAGTCTCCTTCTTTGATTATCTCAAATTGTAGATTTTTAATATGTCAGTTCATTATGGTAATTAAATAAATTTTACTTACTTACATATTATTGCCTTCTTTAGAAAGTTGGTGGCATTTTATTGTCTTTTATTGATCAACAAACCAACTCACAAGCAAACGTGCCAAATTATGCCACCGTGAAAATATCTTATGGACCATATTTAGGTAACAATTTTGCCTGTCTGTTATTCTTAATCACTTTATGCAAATTTTTACAAATTTAAAAAAATAAATATTGTCATTCTTTCTTCATGGTTATCATTTTGATTTACTCCTACCTTCTTGAAAAATGTCAACAAACATGAAAAATGTGTATACACAAAGAATAAACAAATGTCTGTGACATTAGGCATTTCCGAAAACATTTGTACTCCGGGAGTTGAGCATATAAATGCCAAGGGTTTGAAATTTTCGTGAAAATTCCCTAGAGGTAGACAAAAAACCTATGGAACTTGATAGGGTTGAGTCAAAAAATTACAAAGAAAGGGGGTAAGTGCTGGATTACGGCAAAATTACCAAATTTCCCAGGGTATGTCCTCAAATTTGGATTCCCAGTTGGAAAATATCCTCAACCATCAGAGTATAATTTTTTGTGGAAAATCCCATTTTTGCATCTCCATTTCTCAACGTACATTAGTGTATAATCCATGATACTTTGTTAACTAATCGTTTAGTGGGGGCCTTTTGCACTGACACGTCATTGGATGCCTTGTACAGAACATAAAACACAGGTTTTTTTAATGAAATTGAATTTCGAAAGAATAATTTTACTTTAGCTGTCTGAAAAGGGAAGAACAGTAAATAATATGTTGTTATTTTGTTGAATGACACCTGCTCCGTTTTGAAACAAATTTCAAAGTAATAAACGTCGTCTCAAAGCGCATGAAAATTGTGAAGACTCCTGGGGTTATTTATTAATTCTAGAAGTGTATTAATAAATATGATTATAACTGTAACCATTTCAACTATAATATATTATATAATATATTATATAACTATAAAATATATGGTTTTTGAGTTGTTTGTATTTTATTGATCCGCATCCCCTCTAACTTTTCTCAAATATAAAGTTTCGTTTTATCTAAAACTCTTAAAACTAGCACCTACGTACGTACGTACGTGCTGCTTGGTTATAAGTGTCCTTTTGCTTCTGAAAAATGCGCTTTTTCTGTTTACGGGCGCTGCCTTTATTTTCTAAAATAGGGCCTGAATTGTTGAAATTGCTTAAATATAAAAGTTTAAAGCTATACTTAAATTGCTTAACTGGTTGTTTTTAGACGATATTTCAAAAACAAAAGAGCGAACAGCATGATGTGAAAGCCTATCTTTATGTTTTGAAATAAAAATCGTCCATCGAAAAAATCTTCCTATGGCGTTGTTTTGAGTCAGGTCTGTAGGTCTTCCTAAATAACTGGTCGCTTAACAATGGTTTCATCTCGGGTGCGATTTCACTTTGCATTGTTATTATGCTCAAAATTTAGAATTATATCCGAAGATACTTCGCTGTTAAGAAGCATCTGCTTTTGATTTAATAATTCAAACAATTTTTCAAGAAATTTTTCATATATATTTCAAATTCTAGAGAGCGCTCTGTATTATAAATATCAACATAGCATTACTTTCTAAAGGCTTTAATATTGATATATGAATAAATTTAATTGTAATTTGTAATTTTGGAAACTATATGGTGCATGGGACTGCACCGTGCGTTTAGATAAACAAAATATTTGGTTTTTACAGAATGTATATGTTACTATTTTTTTCATCTTCATCCAGGGAAAAAAATCGTTCAACATTACTAAAAAATGTTGGCTGAAGTAAGCTTTTATTATGAAATACAGTAAAACATTGAATGTAAAGAAATCTTGTCTTCGTCCAAATAAATTTAAAAATGAATTCGAGTCTACCAATCTTCCCCAACTTTGTATTTCGATACAGTTTATATCACTAAATTTAAATTATCGATTTTCGTCTGTACTCTATTGATTTTAACCCTTTAAGCTTTTCAAAAATCTACTTTGTACTACACTAATTTACAGATGCAATTGTAATCTCCCTAATGTACTTATTTAAAAATGATGACCTTGCATTATGGAGGAACAAAGATATTTTTATTATGGACGGATCCAGGATATTGTTGAAGATTCGCAAAAATCAGGTTGGAGTTTTAAGTTTTTATAGTGTAACCATGATCGGGGCGAAGGGCCAGAAAATTTTTCTCAGTTAGGCTCTAGAACGTCGGAAAATGATCTAGTTTTAGTAAATTTCATTCTTGTTCTGCAAGAAAATTTATACATTAAGCGGACGTAAGGATGGTTACCAGTTTTTCACTTATGATGAGACTTTGAAATTTTGTAACAATTAACAAAAATTGATTAGACACATTTTTTGAAAATTTGAAGTAATTATCTTAAACACGTCATTGATTATGCATAATTATGTAACACAAGGTGTCAATTTACAACCTTATCCAATACAAAATGGTCAGAACTTCAACTACTAACTTTTGATAAGATAATTATATCAACCCTTAGACCGCGGATAACGTATATATACGTTAAGATTTGATCAAAATACCTCTGTACCTTTGAAGGCCTGTAACTCCTGAATGCTTCAAAATAGCCTGATTAACCAATATATATTTTCTGAAAGACCATAAAATAAGCTTCTTCCCATACCAAAGTTAACTAGTTTTTTGCTTTTCAGTCTTCTCCAAATTTAAGTTCAAAATTTGAGAAATGTTAAAAAAATGCGTGGAAATTTTGACTATTTTCAAAAAATTGAGTGCGTTGTAAGGGTTAACTTGAAACTTTAGCAGATTGTTTAATTCATTAAAAGAATCATGCCGAATGTAATTTTTTTTTGATGAAGTCATCATTTAAAAATGGCGGCGAAGCCATTTGGGGCGGTTTTGGCGCCCCGTAGTGCCTTGAGGGACTTGATTTTTATGAAAATCTGATGGCGTCCGACGTATCTCTGCTCATACTCTGCATGATATCATATGATCGACTTCGCAAAATTACCAAGCCGTTAAGACGGCAACTTAGAACAAAGAATATGATTTTTCTATTTACAATTACCTGGATGACGAAGTTGTCAACTAATATCCCATTATATTTAATAAACAGGGACAAAATGTCATCTTTTGAATCATTTGGCCAAAAATTACCCTATCGTGTGTCTTTATTCTCTTTTTCTTCCTCTTGTGTGTAGCTTACATTTTGCTTTGTTATTTCAAAAGATCGGATCAGTTAAAGAGACAAAGACGTGCAGCCACTTCACACAAAACAATATCATCGGTGTACATAACCATATATCTGCAATGAAGACTTTAAAATCGTTGACATTATAAATGGTGATTACAATCGTTTTGCAAAGAACTGCATTGACTGTCACTTACGTATTGGAAATATTGAACGATTCGAAAATAATTGGAAATGTTAAATCACTGCTTTACCTTGCTTGGGATTTAGTCTTCACAAATAATGCAATCAACTTTTTCATTTAATTTTTCCGTATCAAAGATTTCAAAATATTAATTTTATCATTATTTTGCGTTAGTTGTAGCAGTAGCAGAACATCAACATGAGCATGAATGAATGAATGAATGAATGAATTTGATTAATTAATCGGAATAGCCTCTCTCCACAACAAATTTTTGTGAATAACCTGAAGTTCTTCTTGTATATACTACTTAACTTATGTGACGAGAAATAATAAGGCCGAACGCGTCCGAAGCTCCATAGTAAACCAAAGCTTCCGAGCTAGGTTTAGTAATGGATCGAGCAACACTTTTGCTATACGCAATTTCATAACAGTTGATTATAAGTTGCTTATTCAAAATTCTTGTATTAATTTCGTCTTCATCATCATCAGTGTTTTGTTCTTGTAGTTGTTGTGAACACCAAAAATCAATTGAGATTTCAGGACATTTTCAGAAAAAGATTGTCCCCAGAAATGAGATGAATGTTATTTAAGGAGATTGAATTTCGCAGGTTTTGCTCTAATTTGCGAAAATCACGCAGTTTAACTCTTTCAAAATTTAGAAGAACGCCGTACGTGAAGTTTTGTCCACACGAAAAAGTTGTGAAGATGTTTAGATATTACCAAGAGGCTACTTTAAATCTTTTAAAAGTGCTTTAATATTATCACGAAATTCTTACCCATTTCGTTACACGAAAGCACTTTTTTTAAACTAGAAAACTATGTATTTACCATTTAGTAACTTCATCATAGTTTGGTACGTTGGTCAGCCATTGTCTGAGTATTTGCAACCATTTTGGGAAGAAATGTTTATCAAGGATACTAATCATATGGTGAACACTAATCACATCTTTCCAAGCCATCACCCAATTAAACGGTTCTAAAATAAGAGTTCATTACGTCTTTAGTAAAAAAATTCAGCATGAACTCTTTGAAGTCGAATGTATTTGTTAACGACCTTCTGAGACTAATGTCTAAAATGGAAACCACAAGACGACGTTAATTCGACTAAAAGCATTAATCTATAACTGCTCATATATCAAAAATAACTAGACATTTTCAGGAATTGAGACCCTCGACCAACTTGCAACTTGCAACTTGCAAGAGGATGCTCAAACTTTTGAATGATTTTTCATTTGCTTACCAAGATCTTGTTGGTGAGGGTTGATTTGAAATTCAATGATACATTTTTCAAGCTTTGGATAAATAGTTCGTAACAGGAATGCTTCCATCGTCCCCTTAGAAAAAACCTACAAAATGCAAGTAAACAAATGGTGTCAGAAAAGCAACTTTCTAATTGATGTAACTCTTTTGCGAATTTACTGATAAGCTCTCGCTAAACGTGAGTGGTGTGCAAACTTCAATGTGAAGGAATTCATAAGCGTGATTGGGTTACCTTGAGCCATGGTTCCAAGATAACTTTGGCAGAAGGATCTGATGGATGCCAGTTCAAGAGAGCTGCTGCAAACTTCTGCCGTATTTGTGGATACAGGGATTCTAGTCGGTTAACTGAAAGTATTGAATGAATTTGTTACAGATTCAATTGATTTCATTTACATTTATTTGATGAAAATCTGGCAGAGCTTTGCAAATCACGAAAATAAGGCATTTCGCGAATTTGCCAAAAATCAAAAACTCCCGAAATTTCTTCCCAGCAAGTCTATTTCTTTAGCGTAGCATTTTTCACAAGATAAATGCCTTCTGAAATAGTGATTAAAAGAAGGACCTCTATATCTACTATGATGATAGTCTACCTACCATATTTCATCATCATTATGCCTGGCAGTGGTCGGGATTCGAACACGGGACATTAGCGAGGAAGAAATTAGTCCATATACGGTAATATACAGGATCGTATTCGGTAGAATTTCACGTTGTGATGGTTAATTTACAAAATTGACTTCATATTCGTGAAATTTATGATTACTATGATGATAGTCTACCTACCATATTTCATCATCATTATGCCTGGCAGTGGTCGGGATTTGAACACGGGACAAAGCAGTGCTATGCCGTGATCGTAACTTTTACACAACGTCTTCGGTATAATGATGGTGAAGTGTGGCGGTAGACTTATCCAGATAGCGATATTAGTGAATCAGGAGTATCATGATACATCTGCTCAATGAGCTACACTATTCTGTTGTGACGTCAGCCAGTCCACCGGCCATCAGTCGAGCAGACAGAGTAGATGTGTCATGATAAACCTGATTCACTAAAATAAGGACCTATCGGAATTCGATGCACGAAAAGTTATTAAAAGAGGCCTGTATGAAAAATGCACAAACTTACACATTAACGGCAGCCAAGGATGTAACCAAGAATGTATTGGAGTGGGGTCTGTTAACGGATTCCATGTATCAACTGCAGCCTGTTAATAATTGAACAGAATGTGAGTGTAAAATCAGTCACGAGTGTTTCATGGTTCATAACCAGAGAAAGCATGACATTGTAGGTATTAACTAAGAAGTCATAATTTTACTTTTCAAAAAAGCAGAAATCCAGGGATACTGAATTTCTAAACCTTAAAGCGAGAATAGCCGAGTTCTGCATTGACTTCGGAAAACTGTATAAATTGACATTTTGCAGTTTCAGAACTCGGTTATGCTCTCTGAAAAATCCATTATACAGATTTTGGAGAGCCTTCTAATGGTACAAGTGGTTATCTCCAAAAGAGTCTTTAGAATTTCAGGAATTTTTAGTATCTACTAAATTCCCCTTTATTAGTGACTTTCAATTGGTCCCAATATCTACGACGACCACACTGAGTGTAGCTTCAAAGGATCTATGTTCTTATGAAGTTTTCCAAAGGATTTATGGCGTCCAATTAAATTGAGATTTTAGATTCGCAAATTATGATCAAAAACTTACTTGTAATTTTGGCAAGACTAATTGGTCCATTATGTTAGAATTGATCCAATCAGGCAAGAGTTGGGTCCACGCCTCCATAACTAATATCAAAGCGTCTGAATTCTTTGGAAGCCACAGACTAAAGAAGAAGGAACGTCGATGTTATGATGTTACAGACAGAGGGCTTTTCGAAGTACGTCGGGGTTGAGGGTATAGGATATAAGAATTCCAAGAGGGTCTTCATTGGAATTTTATGGGAATTCTACAGGGTGTCCCAAAAAAGCTGTAGCATTTTGTAGAAAATGTCAGGAGAATTCATCAAAAGCAAAGCGCATTAGACACAAAATATAGAAAATTTCCTGGGGATAAGTTCTAAAATACGAGAAAATTACGGGATTACCTAAAAGGAATATGTCATGAAATTTGATTTTTTGGAGAGAAAGGTAAAGACACATCCTCTACGCCGGCGGAAACCTTTCTGGAAAAACAAGTAGCCGAACTCTTTTGACTTCAATAAGTAAAGTAGTTGCAAAGACGTCAGAAAATCCACGTCGTTATTAAGTCAGGTTTTGGTAGATTGACTACTTCCAACGGCTGTTAGGGAAGTATTTTGTAAATTTCAAAAGGCTGTAAGCTTGAGCCAGGTGTAATAAAACTGAGGGCAACTAATTCCTAGAAGGGAGTAAATACTTTAAAAGCAACCCTTTGATACCTACTATAGGTAAAACGTTTAGGGTCGAGGACCCTTACGTAGAAATCACGGTCAGACCGGTTTCAGAAAGCGGTCCAGAAATAAGAAAACCCATTCAAATACCCTGAAAATAAAAACTTACTTGACAGCGGTTCTGATATGTGGTATCCAGACTTCCCATAGTAGGCGTTCATAAGAATCCATGCTACAAAAAACAAATGTAAGACAGTATCAGAACTTAATGTTCTGAAAAAAAACAAAAAATTTTATTATCGTGGTAACTTTTCTAATACTTGACTATTTCTCCTTTAAACAACTTTTTCGTGCCTGACAGAACTAGATTACACCCTATTAAAACGTTCTTCCAACTCGGATATTTTGGAGTGATTGATTCAAAAACTCTACACTGATTGCAACATTGGCTGGCAGGTGGAGTTCTGTCATATTGGGGTTGGGTCGATGTGAAGATCGAATCAGCAACTGACTGAGTAAATGTAACTAATGAGAGCTGTAACACAGATTACTAGATTCAGAAAAATATTTGCATTTAACAAAGCAAATGAGGTACTCAATAAAATCACACAAATAAAAATACTGAAAATTTCACGAGAAAGAAAACTTTAAGAAGTGAAAACATATCGTTCTCAAATTTCGGAGTACTTAACCCGGATCATTCAATCCAAGAAATTTCTTAAATTTCGCTGGCATTTAATTTTCTGAAAAAGCCTTTTTTCAAAATTGTTTTCCTTCACAAGAACAACTTTTTGCCGGAATTAAACGCCGCAGTTTTACCGTATTCAATTTTTTACGAGGACAAACATTCCCAGTAGAGCCAAAAATCTGAGAAGCCTTATTCCGGAAAAAGATTAGCCCCTTTAAAGTAACTTGGTTAATACAAGGATCCTGGTTTAAAATTACCAACCTGCGTTGTTCGTTCGGATTCTGTGTCGATTCCATCCTATCATTATCTTGAAGAACTTCTTTCCACAACTTAACCACGTCAATACCGTACGACGGGTCTTTGAACGGATTCCAAGTAGAAAAATGACGTCTCAACAACGGAAAACCAAGTGGTACAACCAACTTTTCTAAGCTGTACATCTGAAAACATCAAGAAAAATTAAATAGTGTCGTAGAAAGCTAATTTGTTTTGTTATCAGAGTATCAGTGTCACCGCGAGGGCGAACATGGTTTGGCCAAAGAGAAACCTCTAGATTGAGATTTCTTTTGCTGTACAATAAAATATACAAAACTTCTTGTAAATTCCTTCCTGAGTTCCCAATCAGATACATAGACTCTAAAATAATTCTTCAATTTCGAAAAACAAACACTGTTGATCTGTTTCTTACTTTTTTTGTTGGAGGGAGGGAGGGGGGGGGAGCTTCCTATGACATTGTCAAATTACAGAAAACTGTTTCCAAAAAGTTCAAATTAAGTAATATGGGCGGCTGGAGCTTCTCAGCTTTGTAAACTGTTGTTGAGTGTTCATGTCGATATTTATTGAAAATTAGTCAGGGAAAGGCGACTTCATTTTTCCCCGACAAAGTTTAATCACACGAATATTTCGCCCAATCCCAATCTCAGAAAGAATTGGTATAGATGAAAGAACTTTAAAGCGGTTTGAGGTAATATACGGGACCCGTATTCGGACGTTTTGCAAGCTGTGCAGATTTGTAGAAAACCTACGGATCTGGTGCGACTCGAACTCGTCACCTAACCTTTCTAGGGCCACAGCTATACCAATTAAGCTACCGTGGCGAACCATATATTTGAAATCAGTTGGGAATATGATGGAAGCGAAGTTCCCTTTTTAACAATATCAAAGGCTAGACGAGTTGTCCAATTCAACCGATGAGAATATTTGACAGTCTATGGGAAAACGGGATATAAAACCAACCATAATTGTTCATCTGTCAAAATCTTGAAAAAACGTCTACGGGGAAAGACACTTCTATTTAAATGACACGCAAATTTTGGTGATTTCACCAGCTGGCGGAATATGATCGCAGTAAAAATGCTCTACTCCCCTTTTCTCAAGGACCGTCACATATGCCGGAATCCATCAACTATTACATTCCTTGAAATCTGGAAGCTTATTAATGGTATAGTATCTAGATTTCAAATTCTTAAGTATGGTCAAAATTACTAAAAGACTTCTAGTTACAAGCACAAGGTTAGGTAATTTCTAGAATCAAGATCTTCCATCTTTGTTTTAGGAATCTCAGTAAGGAAAAAGCCACTTGGTGAGAACATGTAACTACCTTGTATTCTTCATAGAAGCTATCTTGTAGCGTTTGAAAAGATTGTATCAGACCTTCCAAGGATAAAGCTTCGTCATTGTCTGGTTGTAACCCTTGCTGACATCTGAAAAAGAACGGCAGTGAAAAATTACCGTTCAAACATAAGGTTGTCTACAATCAGCTATAATTTTTTATTTAAATCTACCTTAGTTTATCGTTAACGTCAAATTTCAAAGGGGGCTATCAAAATTTGTAATGTCTATGATATAATATTTTATTGTATCAAAGTATCAAATCGCGCGGCACCAAATTTTCTTCGAGATTTTAATTTCGCAGGTTTGAGCAAACGGCTGTATTTCATGAAAATTTAAAACACCATTAATGTTAATGT
>JAUBWS010021891.1:5903-16971 GCA_032270445.1 Darlingtonia californica | reverse complement strand
TAAAGATGTCAAAGGTATGCTTCATATTCAGACTGTTCATATTATTTTCGTAAACTCAAACGAAAATAACTTTATTGATTATTTTACTTTCTCTTCTTTTCACTAGTAGAGTCGTAGTATTTATTCTACAAATAAATACATTCACATTCTAAGTAATATAATGATATAAGCATATAATCATAGTTAGAATAAGTCTTAATAAAGTCTCGATTTTGATTTTTATTGCAAACTTTCTATCGCCTTGTGAGTAATCAGAAATTTCCGCCCAGTTTAACGGACTGTACCACGTGATAAAAAGCGCCGAAAGAGCAAAAATAAATTCATTTATTTTGCGTACATGTAACTGTGTCAATTATCTATTATCTGTACAATTATGTTGAAGTTGAATAGTTGATAAAGTTAATAAGGAGAGCCAGTAGCTTTTGGGAATTCCATGATTGTCATGATTGTTGCCGAAATTGGTTTAGAGTTTTTGGATGTTTACAAAGATTGATTCGACAACAACTTTTTACTTCATGATGAAAATGGGTGTTTAATGTGCTTGAACGTGAAGGAAAATTACTGTTTAAACTATAAGAAGGTGTGAAAAAAATGGCTAGTGTGAATGATGAACGTAGCGTTGTAGTCTTCAATAGGAATGATAATCGTAGATGGTTTGATCGAAGAAGTGCAAGGAGTCAAGCACCAAGAGAAAGGAAACGTTTCGTGATTGAGGTTTAAATAATTTTTCTTATCGTGTAAATCTAGCCTAAAGATTCTGAAGTATATGGCTATCACATGTTCATTTTAAATTCTCCAAATTATTCACGTTTTTTTATAAGAACAAACAATATGAGAACGTATGACTTCAGAAGGCAAAATGTTTAGAATCTGTTAAGATCATTTGAAGGCAAAACACTTTTTTCTTAAGAAAACTTTTGAATTCAATGACTTCAACCTGTTTTTGCTGTTATTATAAACAATTTAAGAACATTTTTTAATTCAGAATCCAGATAGATTAAGAAAGTTTGAATGCTTACTCGAAAATGATACTCTCAACGAGTATATTTCAAAAATGTAAAAAGAAGTATTTCGAAATTTTGTAATCTTTCAAGAAATGTTTGTGTACCATCCCCGGTTAAGAGCTTTAAAACAAATATTTGAAAATTTGACTGCAAAATCTCCAATCCTCGAAATTAATGCACTTAATTTATTTTATGACTCTATATGGCATATTTTATGGTAATTTTAACGGAATGAAAATTCTATTCACCTTTTTAATGCCGGCAAATTTTAAGTTTATGGCAATCTTCGGGCATAGTCTTCACTGACTTGAGAACTGCGCCTCAGTGCACTGGTTGAATTCACGGAGCTCCTAGGTCCCTAGCAAAGGGGTGAAAGTCTGTAAAATCTAATTCAAGGGTTAACAAAGTTTGAATTTACGTTTCCTCGTCACTTTTTGATAGTTTAACACTACCAGGGACTCTTATTTCATTTTAGATTAGCCTAAAGTTACCGTCTACCACCTGGTTGGTCAGTTGATCATTAATTCTGATATACTATTTGCTCTAATATAAATTAAGGAAGCAAATAGTATATAAAAATCAGCGTAGTAAACTAATAATATGATATCTCACTTCTTTTAGTGAGATTTTACACATAGTTTAAGATAACAAAACCCATATAACTTTCTATACTTTTATTCCTTGTTTGGGGATAAAAGAGAAAAATAGAGTTGCTTAATCGAATAATATGTGTAAAAATGTAGGACACATATAGAATGTATTGGTAAGCTATGAAATTCGTATAAACACTGTACAAAATCTAATTAGAACTGAAGTAAAGAAGTATATATATAATAGTGTGTGGAATGTGATATTGTGTTTGCCCTGCCTACGTAGTAAATGTGTGGTTTGAGTGAGTCAAGATTTCTCATGAAAATTAATTTCAAATTGGATTTGCTTTGGAGAATGGCGGAAGATAACAGCACAAAATTTGCGGCTACCACGAATTGGTTGTCTGTAAAGGTGGATTAGACATCTTTGATATTTTATTTTTTAACTAGGACTGTAATGAATGAATGATGATTTTCTGAATTACGATGAGATGTGATTTACTTCGTACATATATGACTGATAAGAGATGTTAATTTACTAATGAATTTGAGGCTAAAGGGAATCCAGAAGATGACTGTTACTTTAGTCTTATTTTTAGGGATTTGAAAGGTCTTATTGAAACAAGGGGGATCGTTTATAGGGACCCTAAAACTCTTGTTTCAAGATATTTTCATCTTGAATTTTTTATTTGATTGTGAACATTTTCAGAGGTTGACAAATATGTAGACAGGAGTGTACGTTCACTTACACAGTATTATATTACAACATACGCCATAAAATTTATCTTTAGTTTTATTCGTTAATTTTCACCATGAAGGATCACATATACGTTGTGTGATAGCTTAACGTACAAAATTAAGGAAAGTCGACGTTCGTGTGCGAACAGGTTTCAATTTTTTCTAGTACGTAAGCCTCAAAAAATTTGTTTTTTTGTACGTCACGTACGCACGTACACGATTTTTCAACCTCTGTATCTTGTCGAGTAATACAGTCCGTACCCTTCATTCAGTTGATATATCGTGATGAATAGAAGCGTTAAGATCATGAAAAGTTGTAAAGATAATTCCAGTTATAACCTATTATGTCTTCAGAGTGAATTTTGATAGTCATTTGCGGCGATTGTTAACGTCAGCATTTTGAATTGAAATTTTCAAGAAGTTGTATCTTTGGAAAATGATCAATTTCTTTTGCAGTACCGTAATCACGTTTTTGACATTTAGCGGACCTGGTTTCAGTTTGTTAGGAGACAAAAACATGGATGGGACCAACGATCCAAGAAAAACTTTCAAATATTAGCCCTCTAGATTGGTGAAAAAAGTCTTCTCGGATGTCATATTTTAATCACTTAAATGCCGATGACAAACATATTTGTCATGGAATTTTAAAATTTTTACGGTCCTGGGTGGTTACCTAGGAGCTCCGCGACCCATGCATCACCTCGGTCAAGAAATAGACCACAAAGATTCCCAAAATATCAAGAATTTCCAGCACAGAAGTGGTTAAAGAAAGTTTATGAAGATTGAGATGAAAAATGGAACAGATCCTGCACTTAAAGAGGTTAAAACAGGTTTAAGTCAAAATCTTGCTCCCATTGCTGACAAATCTAATGCTAATAACACCTTTCTTTATAATGTTTTTATTAATGTTTTGCGATATAAAGCTAGCATCTATGAAACAATGTCTCTCGTGAAAATAACCAATTTTAAAAAAGTTTTTTTTTATGCTGGGTTTCTGCTTTCTATGAGTTTCATATGTTCTGATAAAAAGGTACATCTTGTGACATTTTAGTGAGCAATTTGGCTTCTTAAAAATTCGATTTTGTGTCTTATCTAGCGATTTTCTCCTTTTTTCGAAGATTTCAACTCAATAGAAAATATGTCGGATTTTATCTCTTCAATTTATTTCTATTTACTATATATTATTTGTATATATCATTTATCCTTTACGCCTCATTTGCTTCTTCGTTTTTCTTCTTCTTTCAAATTCTTCAATTAATCATTGATAAACAGAGTTTGAAGAAAAAATCTGAGAAAATAAAGTAAAATTTTCTTTAAGTAGTACGGTGCTGGTTTTATTTTGATAAAATATAGACCTGTAATTGTGTTAACAAGTCATGGGGAAAATGATGACTTTCTTGCTATCTGGTTGTCATAGAAACAATGTAAGTTTCAATGTAGCTATGTGTTGAGTGAAACAAGAGGGAGAGAACTGAGGGAGGAAAGTTTTTTCTCTTCATGAAACAGGAATATCATCGCGGTTCGATATGTTTACTGTTTTGTGATTATATGTAAGAACAATTTGTAAATTTCGTCTTTTTGAAATCTATCTGTTGTTCCAAATTTTAATCGTTGTATTGTTTGATGTAAAAGTATGCTTAGATGACAGTCTGTCTTAACGGAATGTGGAGATATACTTTGCTTGATCAGTCTAACGAATTTATGAGGCTTGACCATGGAAGGCTTTGGAAAAATTGACCACTATTAGTTGTGCGTGTACTGTATTACGAATTTGAACTATCATGCCTGTTTGGATAATTCAATATTCGTTACTAGACATAAGCGACAAAATTTCCTTAAGCTGATAACAATTTTGTTTATGTAAGATTATTTATGACATCAAGACCTTTAAAACACTATCATTCAGAGAGGAAAACGATTTCGTAGTCAATAAGGATATAAAATAACGATCAACTGACATGAGTTGGAAGAGCATTCCTTATTAGGATAAACTCAACTCGACTTTTTTGTCAATACAATCGTTTTTGAATGATTGCATCGCAGGTTCCGTGACCAGTCCCTGATGCATGGGTCACAGAGCTCCTAGGGGTTCCTCCAGTCCAATGAATTTTTATGAAATGACGGACATTTTGTATAAATAGTGTAGGAGTCTTATACCTTACTACAACTCACAATATGACAACGTCATCTACACTTTGGACCCTGCGTCAGACATCATATATAGTTTTCTAAATCTATTGCTGGTCGTCAAAGGGAATTTTTTTTTTTTTATATACTTGCATTCTAACCCTTTTCCCTTGCATTTCTTTTGTAGAAAGTAGCTGCTACGAGCACTAGTGAAAGTGAAGGCGACGAGGAAAGTAACTACGTAACTGAAAGCGATGACGACCATTTGAACGAAGAATCAAAAAATCGAATCTCAATTAATTCACAACGTTTAAATGAGATGATCGCACCAATGTCATCCGAATTCTATTTGGAAAAAGAGTGCAGGAGATTAGAGTATCTATGCGCTTTCTTCGCCGGTGCCAGTCGCCGCTTAAACGGAATCTTTCGGCAGTTTGGTTCATTGGTCTGGCTAGCTAGTCTATTTGTTCATTTTGCTTTTGATGTGAATGAAGCGATCGAGGTGTATGGTTACACTTATATGACATCACAAGGTGTATGGATCACGAATTTTATTGTAGGCACGTTGGCCATGCGTTATCGTGTGATGCCGTGGTTACTTGAAGGTTTACAAGAACTACGACGAGACGAATGTTACGAGAAAACAATTACGAATGTGTTACGCACAATGAAAGTAAGATATTATCAATGTCCAACTTTTCTCTAAGTCCAGTTTTTCCGCATCGGCACAAACCGCGGGCGTTCGTAAATAAGGTGGATGTAATACAATGATTTTAAAATTCACGTCCACAATCCATACTTCTTGTAGTCTGTACCGGTCCCTCTCTCGAAATTTACCTTACTTACATTGAAATAGTACGTAACGGCAAGCGGATAGGTGGGTGTCTGGATTTTTCGTGACAAACCGTTACGGCAATTACAAGGGGATTAGGGGGTGTCATGCTGATCCCTGTACGTAACTCTGAAAAAAACATCTTATAATATCTTTTGACTGGATTATCATTCATACTTGAAACTTTAACAAATTGTTTATCTGTCTAATGTAATTATGTTTTGATGGAATATTTTTCTAATTTTGTACCAAATGTAAGGTTTCTACACTTTGTGATTATTGAAATAAAAAAAAAAGGGGGGGGGGGACGAAATTATTCCCCCAGGCTCGAGGAGCCCCAAAAAGCCCAAGTCAAATTGGGTTAATTACACTCGTATTAGATATAAAGTGAAATAGATTTCTATGAAATCAAGTGCATATATATTTTGATAAATCTACAAATCCTGCCAATGTAATGTATCACGTTGGAATTGAGCCTACGACCTCTCGCTTGCGGGGGTAATTTCTCTACCGACTACGATCCAATGTTACTACATTAATTAACAAGTTTTCCTTTTCATCTCTTTCATAGAAGACAATTTACATCGTACTAACATTCGGCTTCGTCGGTTCTGGTGCTCAAATGTTATTTTTGTACATCGATAACGTTTACTATTTGTCGTATAAAACATGGCAGGAGACGTCCGTCACGCACGTCTTTTTATACATCATCCGCTATTTGACGGCAGTACATGTTTATTCGGCGTATATGTTGTTTTGGTTGGGTCCAACACTGTTGATGTTGATGTGTGGTTACTCTATGGCAGAATTTTTAGGTAAGTTTTAACGCTAACTCATTGAACGCTGTGAACAAAAACTTTTAAATTCCGTAATTCATGAACTAAGGCATAATTCAAAAATTAGGCTGGACATGTAGATCTTTAAACAAGCTTTCCAACGCGTGTAAACTTTACACACTTTAGAACTCTCATTCTCGAAAAGTGTTAATACACCTTTACCGAAATGAATGATAGCATGACCCCTCCCGGAAAACAATCTCAGGTAAAGGTAGCCAAACTTGTGTGGAAGAAGACAAATGGAAATTTTTGCAACGACACAGCACCAATGTCTACATAAGAGACTGTATATCACCACAATTATATGGTAGTAGTTGTTCCCTACTTGTTTATATAAAGAGCTTCATTTTTTGCTCCAACTCGAACGCAGTTTCAGGTTCGTTAATGTGCATTATTGAATCATACCTGCATATGATTGCAACCTCATGATGCAAGTCTACAAGAATTAGAGCAATTTTGAAAGTTAACTTCGTAACAACCAACACTATAACTAAAGCCTCATTCTGCTAGGCTCAAACCTTTTGTTTCAGTTTCATCCACTTCTGTGAAACAGCAGGCAACCTTTGAAACATGATTTTATGGCATATCATGGTATTATTTGGTTTTCTATTTTAGATCAATTTGATGCAAAGATACGAGACACGAAACGTGTTACAACTTTCAAAGAAGCAATTTCATTGTATTCGAAACGTGCAAAATTCGTTAAAATTTCGTCATCAAAATGCTTAGTAAGTCGTTGCGACACGAATCATTCAGCTCTTCCAAAAGTGCAATTTTTTCCGTTTTATACAAGGCAGTTCAAAAGATTAGGGATAACAACTTTTTCTGAAACTAGGACAATATACAGTAACACTTAATAGACATATGCAACTTGACTTTAGGTATGTTACGAAAAATGAAAAATCTTTCCGTAATTGTTACTTTTGTTTTACTGTTGTGTAAAGGTGTGTAATTTTCTTACTTTCTGTACATGTGAAAAAGTAGAAAGTCATCCTAATTAAACATATTGCTCTCTTTATCACTATGATATGATTAACAATGAGAAAAAATGTTTTATATCGACGTATTCATACTTTTTAACGCGCACAGAGAGGCCAGAATTATTTACCCAGGATAGCCTCTTCAGTTCATGTACTGTAGTCAATGAGTATTCTGCCTTCCTGGAAACAGGTGACCAGCGCCTTAAGCACTCGGCCACGGCTCCACAAAGTTATGATACACTTAGTCTGATTGGGACACCGTTACAAGGAATGCATACAAATACTGAGTATCACGTGTGTGCAAACTAGCTACACCAGCAAATCCCAATAATAAAATAGACGGTTTTTTCACTTGAGAATTTTTCGTACGAAACAATAAATGTTTTGAATCCTGATTGATTGACGTTTTTTTCCCTCATTTTTTTCTTGTTATCCGTCAAAAACTATTATTTCGTGCAAATGATTCGAAAGTGAAAACCAACTTAAATCTAACATTATTTTCCACATTTTCGTTCAGGCAATTCTATCAATGCAAATTTTGGCTGTCATCGTTTGTTTTGGGTTAAATACATACGTATTCCTATTCTCTCCAATTCGAAGATATTTACATGTTTGGCACTCCATCGTGCCGTTATTGGTCATGATATACCCACTATGCACTGCGGCATGGGTTACTAAGCAATACACGTGGTATGTTTTATTTTTTTCAAAGGAATTATGAATTTCTCGCCCTGCTGACTTGTTTTCTGCACTGATGAGATCAAGATCCAGGCACGATAATTCATTTTTATAGCATTGTAAAAAGTCATAAAAATTAACATCGTCTTTAATTTTCAAGAACCTATTCAACTATAAACATTAATCGGCTTACCATATGTATGTACACAGGTATTGGGCCCACATATAAGCCTATGCGGACGGGGAAAGGGTTTTGTCAGAGAGTACTCACTACTTTCCTTAGAGACGTTGATAAATCGTTATAATCCTTGAAATGGACTACCATTAAAACCACCCACCTTAGTTAAATGGCAAGTGAGAAACTTTGGCGGTTTTGATCCTTCGGTGTGAATTTATCAGCTGCAAAAACTGTGATATTATTTTGATTTATGCGTACTTACGCAAACAGGTGGTTCTTGAAAAAGTTGGTCGCCTAAAGGCCATTATGGAGATTTTTTCTTGAATTATTGAAATTCTGAATCAAATTTCAAAAACTTTTTAGGTTCATTATTGTTGTTGTGCGTGCTTGGGTACATCGAGAAGATCTAGACTCTTCTTCAAGTGACGAAGATTCCGGTATCGAAGACATGAAAACAAGTCACGATAAGAAAATGCTGGCAAAAAATTCCATTTTCTCCAAGAAGAAGCTAGAAGCCTCAGCCAGCTTCGGAGGAGTGGTATTCAAAAATGGACGTCCGAAATCTGCTAACTTTGACTCTAATAAGAAATCAAGTATGAAAAGATCTTCCAGTGTTAACATAAAAGGTGATCGGAAAGATGGGAACAGTACTTCGAACATCCATCTTTCGCCGTGGCAAAAAACCGCCGCTGAAAAACAAATATCGGATCCAAGGATGGGATCTAGTGCTTCCATCGGCAGTAACGGTTCACGTTTAGCAAACACGGTAGTAGCAGCGAAGGCGATAAATAGATTCCGCAATATGAAAAGCAAGCCACGATTTAACTTCGAGAAATTTTTATCTTATCTCGAGAGCATGCGTAGTGTAGTTGGTTTTACGATAGCTGGTGTTATGGTTACGTGGGACTTGGTCTCCACCACGTTGTTTTTACTGTTCTCCATCATTGCTGTTTTTATGCAAGAATCTATATTCGGTAATCAAGATAGCACCTTGACATGAAAGGAACGCCGCACAATGTGCTTCCTGATAGTTTTAATGTAAATATTTTTAATGAATTTTTTAAAGAAAACTGCATTGTATATATTAATCAGAGACTAAAATAAAAATTAATTTCTTACCCCTTAATTGTTTTTGCCGGATACTTACATGTTCAGATTTGACACTCCGAGTTCATGGAGAGCCCATATAACATATGAGAATCAGGTATCAAAATGTAGGAAATTTTAAATAGCATAAAAAGAACCTTCAATTGGTACCAAACTAGAGAACCTGCTAAATTACGCGGGTTGTAGATGCATGGGTTACAAGGTTACGTGTGTGTGTGGGTACGTTAATCGAAAATGAAAGTGCGTGAGTTAAAAGCAAACGTCCGTGGTCCAAATAAAAAGTGCGTGGGTCATTAAACAATTTGCGCGGGTTGCGTTGGTCAAAATTTTGAATACTGAATACCAGAAATGTGGCATCTGGGACCCCTAGGATTTCTGAACTAATTTTCTGGCAGCAAAAAATACTTAAAATGAGGCATCTCGTTCAGGCCTATACTGCTGGACCAAAGAGGTGTCATTTTGTGACGTCACAGCCTGATCACGTGACTTCAAAATTTTCCAATTTTCATTCAGCGATATTAAGGTGACAAAAGAAGATAAAGACAAAACCCTTTGGCACGGTAATAGTCCAAGTAAAATTTTTTCAGGTGATGCCAGTCCCAGTACTAATTGGGTCGGATGACGTCACAAAATTGGTCACATATTGGATTTTGAAAAGTAGTTACTTCTCTCTTCTCATCCGAGCGAGCCACGGGACCGATAACAAAAAAGCGAATTGAAGTCCAACGGGGTCCTATTTTTGGGTCCAACCTAATCGAGACTTTAACACTTTGAGATTGGATTTGATAAGCAATTAGCAAGGATATATTTTATTTATTAAGTTGATATGCACGTTTACTCTGCAAATAGATTTTGGTTGAATTTACAAAGTGCCCGTGCGAACTTTTCATCAAGATGACATTTGCGAAAAATCAATTTCGCTTCAGGCGTAAACCCCACGAAGTGAAAAGAAAAACTTTGTTCTTTACAAAATCAATCCATTTTTAAAGTGAAATTTATGTCACTCACGAAAATATTTCATGCCAATTTTACGTGAATCGAGAAATTTTACTATCTTTAACGGCTACGTACCAGAATAGTTCTTGTGAATTATCTCTAAGAGGGCCTTCCGCACAGGGCATGAGTCGTGGAGTACCTAGATAAACCCTATTTATACCGGGGGTGTGCTCAGCGCCCATTACAAATTTGTGCATGGCTACGCGGGTACCCAACCAATTGAGTTTTTCTTCAAAAGATATAAAAACTGTATGGAACACCATTCATTGTATAATGAACAATCAAAAATCACGAATCAAACACCATCCATTAGAAATGAACAAATATTTCAGTATACTTGCTGCTACTTTAACCGGAAAGAAGAATATCAAAATTCATTATCCTCCAAACTTCCATACTCCAAATAACGATACTTCATTCAAGATCAGACACACTACGTACGATAAAGTTTCAAGATCTTGAAAAAACCTGAAAAATGATTGTTCAAGCGGGTATAACAACATCCCTATACGCTGTATCAAACCTGTCCCCGAGTATGTAACATCACCAATCGTTCACATTATCAACACTTGTATAGATCAAAGGATATTTCCGAAGCAGTGGAAGATTAAAGTCAACATACCAAATGGTCCCAAAGACTACCGTCTTATATCCGTGCTTCCATTATTGTCTGTGCAACTTCACAGAAGAGCAACACCAGTACAATATCGCAGTCCGGCTTTCGTAAAGGTCATACAACATTCATATTATAACTAATCAAATTACGTGACGATATCGCAAGAGAGCGAAAAGTGTTACTCTTACTTACAGTTACTCACTCCGTGTTAATCGATTACTTTAAATTTCGACAGAATTGACCACAGTAACTTATGGGTAAAGCTTCAAAATATGAATTTCTCCCACAGTTCCATTGATATCAAAATGTGCAAATAGAGGACAGAATATCATCCCTGAAACCCATGTACTACGGCGTACCACAGGGCAGTATACTCGGTCCTGTAC
>JAUBWS010021780.1:0-20137 GCA_032270445.1 Darlingtonia californica | reverse complement strand
CTGTCATTAACTGCTTCTAATTGATCCTTATTCAGAAGAAGTGTCATTATTTTCTCATGAGGATCATCAGTTAATTTTGGTAAGCAATCTTTTAAAAGCCCCATTGAAGCCATCATCTGGGACACGATATTAGAGAATGGTTCAGAATAAGCTTGCTTTAATCCCAATTTCTGTTTTCTGTTTCTTCTTGATCCAATTTTAGTTTTAATGCAACTCCAAATATTTTGAATATTTTGAAGATCATCCTGAGTGATAATTAAAATTCTGTCACTATCATCTTTCGTAGAAAAATCTCCATTTAAAAAAGGAAGGTTTTCTTTGTTGATTTCGGCTCTTTTAATGTTTAGCAAGACAAGACCAGAATATAGAGCAATATGAGATTCACCTTTAATTTCTTTCCAAAACAATTGGTACAACGCTTTGAGAATCTTGCTTCCATCAATCATATACTGGCAAATATCATTAAGGTTAGTGTCATCGTAAACAATGAAGCTGGCAATGATGCCAAATGATTGATCAAGGATAGTTATTGAGCTACGACACACTTTGTGACAAATGCTATCAATGCTTGCATCAGCAACATTGAAAATGTCGAGATGATTGAAGGGATTGTAGCCAGTCAAGATTCTTGTTGATTCTTTTACTGATGTTGATGACTGGTTTAATGATTGTTCAAAGAGATCTCCAAATCGTTTCGTAGCATCAGCGTCATTTATGAGATGAGATGGAGGAAATCTGGACGCATATCCATTGCTTTCCAAATATTCAGTGGCCATTCTTTTAAAATCACCAACACTCTCAGCATAAACAGCTGCACCTTTATATATCTTTTGACACAGTGTCTTGTCAGGAATGTCTAAGACGTTTTCAGTCATTGGAAGTGCGTATTGACTGTAGCAATCATTGTATGATAAAATGATCACATTATCCTTAGTAATGTGAAGATGGCCATGAAATGTTTCACCTAGAAAAAAGAGGAAAACATCTGAAAACACTTGCACTACCTTCTCACTTACATAGTATAAGACAATTTTGAAGATACTTTTTAACGACTACGTAATAATGCATGTAAACGTTATTTTATACGGTCGTCTATATTTCAGCTGAGGCTGGATGTGCTTACTTTCTGGCTTTCTTTCAACTTCATTGCAAATAATTCAGGTTTCACCCATAAAAAAATTTTCATTCATTCAGTTTCAAATATTCTTTTTTCAACAAACTTTCTAAATGATTTTCTTATGAAAAAAACTCAAATAAAAGCCTTTATAACATACAGAAAATTATTGAAAGGTTATTTTTATAAAGGTTATTTTTTGTGCAATATACATAACAAGGAACTTAGTAATTGACCATATTTACAATGTGAAGTGAAATCTCGCTCGCTACCTAACCATTGATAAGCGGCCAGACCCGTAGGAAAACCTTCGGACCTGGTGGGACTCGAACCCACGACCTAGCATTTCTAGTGCTATCGCTCTACCAACTGAGCTACCGGTCCATGGCGAAATATGGATTTGAACTCAGTTGGGAACGTGATGGAAGTGAAGTTCCCTCTTTAACGCTACACCAATGGTTTGCAGAGTACATTCCAACTCTGACGGTGAGCAAGTGCCGAACATTCCATCGACTAATACATCTCTCGAAACTTGGTCATACGAGCTTATATTACAGTAACTTAGTAATTGACCATACTTACAATGTGAAGTGAAATCTCGCTCGCTACCTAACCATTGATACCGGTAGCTCAGTAACTTCATAATCAAACAAAGCACTACTTTTATTAACGTCGTTGTTATTTAAGAAAGAAGACAGAATTATGAAAAACGCATACATACATTTCATGCTGGAATGAATAATTTCGTAGGTTTCTTCATTGTCTTCCATCTTTGTTTTCATTCTTAAAAAGTCATTTTCGGAATGCCCTTTGATTTTGATAAAATGTTCTTCACCGATTGATCTCAACCTTTCATATCTATTTTCTGGGATATTTTTCCAAAATAATTTATTGCAGCTTTCGTTTCTCGCGTATTCGAATGACATGATATGAAAAACTGGCCTTGAGGTGGAAACAACAAGTTCTTCTTCATTTCGTTTAACAATTCTAAACCTAGAAATTCAATGAACTATTTATAGACGTTCTTCTGTAGTTACAGACGCTTTTTGGAGACCAATTACTGCACAAAGTTTTTCTCCAATTCTACTAATCCTCTAAAGGGGTAAATTATCAGATTTTATCAGGTTTTTGGTCCGCGCATGCGTAGATTGTATTTATATTGTGATCTTGAAGTATCCGATCCGAGGCGGTAAAAAGTTGAAAAACTTTCAACTGTTTTCTGGTTCGGCAGAATCGGATCATTTTTAAACCAATGAAAATATGTGTATTGTTACGTGCGGCAGCAAAGTTTGTTTATGTTTATACTACCTGTATGGACAAGTGAAAATCAATTTTCAACCCGAACGAACCAGACGTAAGATCCGATTCGTTTCAATCTAGCCTGATCCAAGTAAGTGGAAATGCAACTTAATAGTATGGATCACACTTTGATTACCCCTGCACCCACTTTGGTAAGTTTCTACCCACTAAAAAATTTGAGCGGCAAAAGTGCCCCCTGAGTAAAAACACGCCAGCGTCATATGACCAAAATAAGCAAATAGTACAAAACCTACAAGAAATGCAATAATTTTTTTTCAAAGACTGCAAAATTGAAAAGCCAGGCCATTTAAAAGTGCCAAAAGACAGAAAAATGAGTGCTGATATTCAGTGAAGCAAATACTTTTAACCTTTCGTAGAACGAAGGTTGTGAAGATTAGTACTATTTTCATTTTCATCACGTGACAGGCCAATATTTTACAGACCAACCACTATTTTTCCAAGATTTTCATTAACTTTTGATCTAGCAATCTGATTGACTTCAAACTTTCAACAATGCAAGATATTGACAAGATAAGTCGTTCCCAGTCTGTAAAATACACACTAGTCACGTGATATCTGCTCAAAATTATAGCTCTTATATTCTCTATCACAATGCCAAGTTTGAACATAGTCATTATAAAAAATCCCGGTCGAGAAGCCTATTGTTCGAGCTTTTGTTCTGCTCACTTTTTTATCACGATACCTTTGCGATTTGTCAATTTTCGACACATGTGATCAAAAAGTGAGCAAAACAAACAAATTTTTTGACCTCAAGCTTATAATGTTGACAATAGATTGAAACAAAAGCCTTCTAGACCAGGGAATTTTAGAATGACTATGGTTTGAAGTTGGTAGCCATTGGTAATTGCGTTAACCCTTATTAGTAAAATACAGACTGGTCTGTAAATTATCAACCAATCACGTGACCAGAATTAAAATGATATTACTCGATTTCTTTTGTCATGGTCTACTACTGTACAAAGGTTGAATTCAATTGCTTTTGTAACTTGAGATATTGGCAACAACGTAATTGTTTACCACCTGTTTGTTGATAAGCTAACAATGGCGATGACGTTATCATAAGATGACAAAGTACCTACTAAACAATGTCTCTCTCTTCGAAGTTATAAAAAAGTTTTCAGCAGGAAGGGGAGGGGAAGGGGGTACCGACGAAGGGTTAATAGACGTTATTTTACAAATATGCAATGGAAGATTATCAACTTGTTTATACCTTGGTAAGTTTGTGTCGTCATTGAATTGAGTTTTTGTCATTCCATCCGTACAATCCACTATAAATAAAGAAAGGTATAGCAATAATCAATAAATACATGGGCCATAATACTAGCAAGCTTTACCTCTTTTCTAAAACCAAAAACTTTATCAAATGTTTAAAAATCTTAGTTTTAAAACAGGTCATTTGATAAACATGAATTGAACTGAACAAAACAAAACAAAACATAAACCTAACTCAACGCAAATCTCAGACTAGGTTCCAAAATGATTTGCACAATATATTGTTATTTATCTACATTTTATTTATGGAAATTGATGAATTTGACATCTTTGGCAACATATTCAAGGATGCTACATTTGATGGTAACCCTGTTAGTACTGGCTACGCAGTAGCGTATCTAGGGTAGGTCGCACAAGCCAGGAGGAGAGGTGTCAAAGTCATTAAATGTAATTTTCGTTTGCACTAGCTAGTTAGATAATGACTTTTAATGACTTTTAATGGCATTTTTCTCTCCTCCTGTAAGTGCGACCTACCTCTGGATACGCCACTGCTACGAATGTACTCAATGCATCTCATACACTATGACAAAAAATAACACAAAGATCAAAAATCATGAAAATTTTGTCCAAACGAGCAGTACTGTTTTTCTTTAGATAATGAAGATAGTTAAGATAAGCTAAGATTATTAAACCTATGGAAATACAGTGTTTTTGTTGGGTAGTTTGTATGCCATACAGATAAGAAAGCAATGAAATCTACCTTGTAATAAGTTAGTTCTGCTCGCATTCAATTTTTCGACGACCTTCTCAAGGTCTTTTTTATCTGCTTTCAAGGACAAAGCCTGTTCAACATCCCTTTTGTCGGCCTTTGTAGAAGATATTTGCGCGATTGTGCTTTGGATCACATTGATTGTACCGTGGATGTTCTTAATAGAATCTGAATTATTACAGGCTTGATTTCTAAGTATGTTGACTTCTTGTTTTAAATTGTTTACCATATCGACAATAGTGTCAATATATTTGTCCAGAGAGCATGTTTTCAGGGAATGGAAAGATGCCATGTCTTTGAATTTAAGATCAAGCAAAATGTTTTCTATACGTATCCAGTAAGTTTGGAACTGGCTGAGATCCTTGATATCGTCAACAGAACAATGTTTAACCTCATTGCGGAGATTTCTGCACAAAAATATTAAAGCTCCTTTAGAATTATCGTTAGGTTGAAGAGCTTTTACTTTCCAGCCACCCAGTGGTTCTAAACCAATAACTGAACGAATGACTGCCACTAATATTGTGATGTCAAAATTCTTGGAATGTGTCTGCTGATTTGCTGGGCACAGAATATCCCACTGATTTTTATTGAGTACTTTGTGCAAATCATGTTTTTTGACATTTCGGTATTGAAGCATCTCACTGTAAAGCTGTGTTGGGTTGGTTGGTAAGCCATTGTACGATGGATCATTGTCAGCATTGTGCAAAATATCGATCAAAACACTTTTGATACAATATTCAAGGGCAAGATTCACTCTTATCCAGTATTCACTTTTGACTATACACAAAGAGGTACTCTTTGTAGCAGCATGATTCCCTGAAAAAAGATTTGAAAATTAAATTGATTTGACAAAAAATGTGGAAAATAGCTTTTGCGACGTTATAGTCTTAACCTATAGGGGGTAGTGACACGGAATCTTTGCGGATCATGCACCAAAAAGCGGTCCGTCCCATGTCAAGAAACATAGTAAAATATTAAAAATGTTGAATCACCAGGCTACTTCGTATTAAACCGAGCCTTAGTAAAATTGAAGCAGAAAAAGATATGAAGTTCTTTCTAGCATAAAGGTTACCAAAATGTCTAAAACTATCCTATCATACGTTTTCGTATATCAAACAAGTTTTTTATCAATCAACACTGATTTTGCATATTATTAATGTCTTTTTAGAGTGTTTGAGATTAAATAGGACAGGAAGTTTTTTTTTTTATTTCTAGCCATATGTCAATAATCATGATGAAACAGCTGTGATAGAGTGTATTTCTATGGAAGCGATACCCAGTTTAAGATCCACTTAAATAAAAAAAAAAAACACTTTTTCTATTCTACTATCTATTGCTATTGATAGCTAAGCAACGGTACTTTCTTCTGATTGCTCATCAATTGACGCTTGCTGATGATTGCCACGACCAAATAACATAAAGTGCGATTCTTCAATAACTTACGTCTGCGTTGCCTATTGCGTCGGAAATGCTTGAAAATAATAGAAATGGAATAGAAAGTAACGCAAGCGCGACGCAAGACATCAAAACATTTGGTGCATTTTAATTTCGCGGTTAACTGAAAGAAAAATTTCGCGGCATTTTAATTTTTCGGTTGGCGTCAAAGTGCATTTTCCGCGGCATTTTATATTGGCGGTTTTTGAGTCCCGTCCGCGAAACCGCGAAATTAAAAGCCGCGAAATTTTCATGCATGGCACACTCACACTCTAAAGGCACAGGTGAAGAAAAACAATCTGAGTATGTTAATTTATACAGCGACCTTAAGAGAATTTAGTGTATCCGTTGAAAAAAAAAAACATCTATCTAATTTGTTACGATTGGTCGCACTCATTTGTTGTAATCTCTATTTGTCACACACGCAACTTCTGCATATCATACGCATTTAGGCATTTTAGTTGTCTATGTTGCACATATCTCGTCATAAATATTTGAATATCCACATATGCTCATTCGTCCATGTCATTGTCATGTGTCACACAAATTGAGATTTTAAATTTGTCATACAGAAACATGCATTTGGTTGTCTAAGTCGTCATCACCTGAATTTCAACTGTTCAATTTATAAAAGTACTATGTCGTTACGTGCATGAAAGTTTGTCCCAAAATTCAATCGATTGACAGCACCAGTTGTTGATAAAAACCAACAAAGCTCAACTTTTCTCGGTATATTTGTGCACACATGTCTTTTATTGAGAATTTTCAAAACACAACAAGGCAACTGAAAGTTAAATCTCAGTGAGTCTTCTAAAAAGATTGCGAAAGAAGTCTCTAACAAGTAACACACTCACGACTTACCTTTCGATGGCTTATCCGGCTGTTCTCTCTCGGAAATCTGTTGTGATAATGAGCTCGCATAGCTACGGGTCAACAACACCAAGTTAACGGTGATCACGCACCCGCAGAGAAATATTTTTTACCTCTTATGTTCCCCAGAGAATCTTGCTAGAAATTTGTTGTAAAATTTTCTAGATCATTTACTTACTTTACTTTGTGAGCATGGTTAAGTGCATAAACGAAACGTCATGTTTTAGAAATCGTTTTTTATTTTTTGTTTTCTCATCAATTTCATATGGCCAAAAAGTCTTTCTTTTTTCAAAATTTACATACATTTGGAGAATATTTCGCAAATTATTTTGCTGGAAAATTTGATGTGTTCCGCCAAAAGCTTCGGCTTCCCGAAAAATTAATGTGTTCTAAGACGAATTGATGATGCCTTATACTTTTTTGGTGGGATTTCCTGAGGAAAAAGGACAGATATTTTGTGTTTCAGAATTTTACGTATTCTATTTAAAATTCCAGTAACCTGGAGAATATGACGTATTCTGACAACGATTTGCAGCCTGCTAGATTTTTTGGATTTCCTAGATATAAAGAACCGATATTTTGTGTCTCTTTGACTCCTAGACTTTGACATTTTGGAAAAAATGTTGATTTCTTAGATATCTGTTGTGAAATATGAAACTCACGGAATATATTATATAGTACAGACGTAATATATTAACATAATTAAGAAAAGTAAAGTGTTGTTTTGTCCTAAAACTATGCACATGCAACTATGTGTGATTAAGCTTGATTTAAATTTAAACCGATAAAAAAAAAAAAATATTAATTAAAATAAAAATTTGATTATCAATTAACTTCCAGTTAAACTTAATTCAGAATGGTACACAAAAGTACAAATCAAAGAAAGCAAAATTTGTAATAGAAAAAGCAAGAGAGGAATGATAAATGTTTTTTGTGTTCGTCAGCTAAATAAGAAAGTATAGTCACATATAGACAGGGAATGTTTTGTAAAATCCAGCAAATAGGGTAACCGGAAATTTTTCTTTTTTAATTGACTTCTGGTATGAAAAGGTCTCAAAATTCAAGATGGGCCCTCCGAGTTAGGTCCTAGATGTCACGTGATGCTGATATCAGCATTTTTGCAGTCAAGAGAAAACGAAAGTTCTCAAAAATAAAAAAACAATTACCCCATTCGATAGAAAATATCGAAAGGATCAAAAAATAGTAAAAGACTATATCTTCAAAATCAATATTTCAGGTTATAAGACTTTAAAGTTTTAAGGATGACACAGGGAATTTTTTGTAAAAAGCTAGCAAATAGGATAACCGGAAATTTTTCTTTTCCAACTGACTTCTGGTATGGAAAGGTTTCAAAATCCAACATGGGCCCTCCGAGTTAGGTCCTAGATGACACGTGATCCTGATATCAGCATTTTTGAACTCAAGAGAAAACGAAAGTTCTCAAAAATAAAAAACAGTTACACCATTCGATAGAAAATATCAAAGGGATCAAAAAATAGTAAAAGACTATATCTTCAAAATCAACATTTCAGAATTTATAACAGAAGTTATAAGACTTTGAAGGACGTCATCCTTAGAACTTAGAAATGATGACTTTTCAATTTTTAGAGGGGTACAAAAGTCCTATTTACTTATCTGGACACAACAGAAGAATAAATTCAGATTGGAAGTATATAGGTTTCCAAACCAAGTTGTTCATTAAACAAAATCAGTTATCATCATTTTCTCCAAAATCTACTTTTGTGTAGAAAAGGTGAAAGCTTTTTTCCGGACGTAATGCAGATGGGCATGTTATACAAACATACCTTGTTTGCAGTCTTGATTCCCTTCTTGTAACAAACTCGACAACGCTTACTCAGGCGTTACTTTTGCGGAAACTGGAAAGTCACATTAGTGCAGGATCTGCTCCCAGAATCCCAGTTACACTTGGTTCCATGATGTGTTTTTAGTAGTTTATAAGCTAGTGCAACAACAAGTTCTTAAGAAAAAACATCCTCTAGAAGTTACAACCCATACAGCACAATCAATGGGTATAAATATACACATTTTTTATTTGAATCTCAATGTTTAGAAGAACATCCAAAGATAGGATTTGACCAAAAAGTAAGAACACCTTAATAGACGTCGAATGCGAGAAAGATAAAAATGACAAGAATGAAATATAATACACTAAAAAACTTTTCAACCCATACCTGTTCTAAGTATCCTATCTGAATTTCTTATAAAATTTTAAGTTTTGCCACCTGTTAGGCCAAATTTGATCCAAAAAATAAACTAATTTTGCACAATGATTAAACCAATATATATTATCCAATTTTATTGAAGTCGATTTTATAATAATCCATCAAGAAATTTTTGACTGCGAAAATTGTCTTAATTTCTATACATTTCAAAAACAAACGTTAGAGGTTAAGCGAGTCTACGGATGACTGCGAAACTAAAGAGTCAATAGGACAATCCATCTATAGTGCTGAATTCAATGGTTTGTATCAAATTTCACATTAGTCCCAAAGTTTGTTTTTTGTGGATGGAATTTTGCATACAGTGACTAAATCAGTTGTACTGGATCTAATGATAAAATCAAATTTTCTAAAATCTGTTAGACCCAAACTGATCTAAAGAATAAAGGGGGGGGGGGGGCATTTGGGACCATTTCCCCAGTTGGTATTTTGGTGATAACTTTTGAACCAATTAAGCTATGATGCTGATTTTTTGCGACTGTTCCCAAAATTCTTCTTGAAACATTTAAGCGAGAGAAAAAAATTCTAATGGAGTTACTCATCTTGCACATTAATCAATTTGTCAAAGGCAGTGTAAGTGGAAAAAATGAAAACAATCAAATATGGTCATATTGTATATCATTGTTTTTGTTTTTTCAAACAGAATTCAAATTTTCGATGTTTATTTTGCTTATTTTTGGCATTTATTGCATGTTATCACTTTAATGACATGTCATTTTCGACAAATTTCATCCTTTTTCTTGAAAGTTGTTCTTGTAATATATCATTTTGCTGCAAATTGAAAAGGTATGCTCATAGATAATATCATAATATCATATTTTTATAAAAAAAAGAAATGCTGACTGCAATGTTGCAGAAAATGAAGAAAAAAATATGGAAAATCTCTTTCAAATGTGAAAATTGGCAATAAAAGTTTTGCGTAAATAATACCCATTTTGAGATGATTTCATTGTCTAATGACGTCATTATACAAGTATTGCCATCATTAAAAATTATTTCCATAATGAACATTTTTATCTGACTATAATATCTACTACTTTTAAGGAATGATTGCATTTATGACAAGAAATTAGGAGATCCTTTTTAGGTAAAAATTGGAATAAATGATGACGTCATCCAAAAAATAGATGACGTAATCAAAAAAAATTTTGACAAATATCTTAAAGTTGCTGACATTTATGCCAAGTTTCAAGTCCACATCTATTATATTAAGAAATTTACATAGGGGGACAATTTGGTCCCCCAGCATTTCAGAGCCCCTAAAAGCCCAGTTCAAATAGGGTTAACGTGCAGAAAGTATTGTATCCTAAAGCATTTTTCCACGGCTCAGCATAATGCTTAGGATATGCTTAAAAATAAGCTTAATCCCAGCCTACAACCGTCTTTCAAATATTTGAGACTTATAGGGAACTTCCCTGAAATTTTGAAACCACAAGCAGTCTAAAACCTTGTTTAACTGTGTATCTAAAGAAGGAGTTTCAACGACGGATTTTCAAGCCGGACCCTTAAAATAATAGCGTCAAAAAGTCTACAAGTTTTCCAAGAAGCCTAGGAATAAAGCCTCAAAGCTAGTCAAAAACATTGATTAAATTGAATAGAAAGCAAATTATCGACATTCTCGCCAGACTAAAAACTTGCAAATAATGAAAATTGTTGCTAAGTCTCATACATTTTTGTGGATGATAGATAGATATGCTTATAAGAGGCATGATTATATAAAAAACATCACATGATATTTCATCATAGGAAGTGACAAAATAATTTCGCCCAAAGTAATTCAGCTTGAATGCTATCCACCCAAAATTTACGTAGTTAACATTTAAAAGACTGAATATTTTCTTTTCATCTTGACTTTCTTTATGCAAAAACCTGACTCACACATACACACACACACACACACACGAGATCGAGATATACGTACTGAATCTTATCATATAAGAATAAGCAACAAATTCAAAGTTTATTCAAAATGTTTAATTTCTGTATTGACTTACCAAACTTTATTAATGTCGACTTTTTGAAAGAAATAGCGAAAACAGGATGAATTGTACCAATTCTCCGATAAGCGATTATCTGAACTCTAGAATGCAACGCAATACTTATTATTTTCTCTTCTAATCATCGAGCAGATGTTGTAATTAACATAAAAAGAAAGTAATTTCGTTGATATCCTTGATAGAGGCAATTTCTCCTTGTTCCTATGCAACAAGATTAAGTGATGAAACTAACAGCAAAGCAAGCTACAGTGATCATTTTGATCATCTAATTGAAAAATCTTGGTATAACCTCAAATTTACTATACCATATTGGGCAAAGCTTTATTTAGAGAGGCTATTTGAAATGTAAAATTTGGTATATTCTCAAATTGGCTATACCATATTGGGCAAACTGTATTTAGGTAGGAAACCTCCTAGTCGGTATATAATCGTGAATTGACAAACCATGTTAAAAAGGGCTTAGATAATAGGGTTAATTCGAGACTTCCAAATTTGTATAAACCTTAGATTGACCCCTTCATAATAACCTTTCTTTGACTAATAAAAAATTCAAAAAAACATAAATCAAAATGTTTGCCAACTTTCAACTTAAAATCACTCTTGAACTAGGCCATTTCAAAGTGTCAAATTGGACTCGTTGGAAAGGCAACAGTATCTTCTTTCACTCTCAATTTAAAAATTTACCAGCGCTCGGTCCGTCACACGTGGGGAAAGGGCTAACCAGGGCTTTTTTTAGGGTTTTTCCAATTTCCACCATGGAAATGACGGCTAAAACCAGATTTCTTTTTCTTATATAGTTCATTTTTTTCTTCCAATAACTGCAGTAAGGAGCAGAAGAACTTGCATTCGAAGATATTAGTTGAGTGCTTTGATATGGATATCTAAACTGATTTTGTTTTTGTACTTTACATTATACGACCTTTTAAGGAGACAGATTATTTGGTGGAAAAATCAAATCAAATACTCGCAAAAACAAAATTTCCCCAAAATAGCAAATGAAGACGTAATTTTGGATTAAATTCTTGTAAATTTGCGAAAATAAATTCACGCAAAATGTAAAAAAATTTGACTCGCGAAAATTTGTCTCCTTGAGGTACATATTACTATTAAGTTTTTCAACGATTTTCTTGGTTACGAAATCATTTAAAAATTGCACTAAAAAGAAACATTTAAAAACATTAAATACCTCAAAGGAATAAAAATTCGAGACATTTTTTTTTAGAAGAATTACATAAATCAGATCTGAGCCTTGTGATTCTTAAGATTTTGACCAAATTGACCTTCAAATATTCTTAAATGATTCTTAATTTTTCCGACATAAATCAGCCTCAATAATTAATATAGTGTTTTCAATCACAATTGATGGCAAAATTTTCCAAAAAGGCAATTTTTTTAGGCAGATTTTGAGCCTGGGCATGATTCTTATGATATTCTTAATTTTTTGACGATTTTGAGCCTTCTTTTAACCCTTTGGAGCCTATAATTATTTTGCTGTTTTTTAAAGTTTCGACATAGGTGTGTAAACTTTGTTGATAACTTCTTTTAATGAAAAGTAAGACCTATACAACTATATATATATATATTCTGAAAGCATATAAAAATGTATAACTAATTATGAAAAAAATTTAATTCTGTTGCTATGGAAACCAAGATGGTGTCAAAATTGTGGAAAAAATTGAGAATTTCAAAAAACATATAAAAAAAATGAGGAGGATTAGACCCTTTTTCTACTTCAGGTATGACTTTGATCTTCCAGAATGGCATAGCCAATCTATCAGAGAGTAGAATAAAAAAACAGAACATAAAAACTCACTCTGGTTCAAATTATATGCAAAATTTTGTAAAAATGCAGAAAATTGCCGAAAAACCTGCAAAAAATCTTATTCCTTTTAGAGAACACAGTTTCTCAATCCTTTAATCAACAATTTTCCCCAGAAAAAAAAGGAAAAAGTGATCTAAAATGGACTCAACATTCTTAGCAGGACGGTTGCACCCCCAAATTCATGAAAAGGAGCCTCAGCATTCACGTTTTTGAAAGATTGTTCTTTTGGTAGGGTTTCCCAATCACCGACATTTTTCTTTTTTCCGTTATTGTTTTTTCCCCTGCCACGTTCACGACTAACACCGCCACGTCCACGACCAACACCACCACGTCCACGCCTAACACTGCCACGTCTGCAACTAGCACCGCCACGTCCACGACCAATACCGCCACTTCCTCGAGTAACACCTCCACGTCCGCGAGTACCGTTACGCCCTCGACTAATACCACCACGAAAGGTTTGTTTATTCACCTTACTTCTTTTCGGTATTGCTCCAGCAATTTTGCTTTCAATCTTCGTGGTATTTTTGTCATCGACATATGAAATCTGTATTGGAGGACTGGTTGACACGCTTTCACTTTCACTTTCAACATCAGAATCGTTCTCTGACGGAATCCATGGTTCATCGTCAAGCTCATTCTGGTTTACCACCTCTTCCAATTCTCCTATTCCCTCCTCCTCTTGCTCAGCTTCTTCTTCACTTACCAAAATTTCTGCCTGAAAAAAAGAATTGAATGTAGTTTACGACCAATCAAGGAAAGCAAAATATCTTTTTTTCTGCATCCATGTTATACTTAGCTTTGCAGACACTATTTATAAGCCAAGTGGTCTTTATTTTATCTACAACATTGCATAAATAACAAATAGGATATATTTCTACTATAAGATCACAATAGAAGATTATAAATTTGTAAAAATTCAAATTATTCTCAAATTATGTCAGAACACTATCTCTGTCACAAGGGTCAAATATATACCTTACTTAAGACTTTCCACATAAAATCCCTACCTGGGACTGGTTTTTGCGGATTTTGCGACCCTGTGTGGGACTGGATGAGGTAAAAAAGGGTACCCTGAGCAAGTAATCCCCCCCCCCCCCTCCACCCTTCAAAGATATTCTCTAAACTAAGACCTGGCAAAAATGATATGGTAAATTTAAAGTTATATGAAGTTAAGAAGAAGCTCTCTCTCTCTCTGTCCAATATGATGTTGCCAATTCGAGGTTATACAGTACAAAGATGAGGTGAAAAAAGGTACACTGTGCAAGTAATCCCCCCCCCCCCCTTCAAAGAAAGTCTCTAATTCAAGCTCTGCCCAACATGGTATACGCAATTCATAGCTGTATACCAAGTTGGAAGTTTCAAAGAAGCATTCTGAATCAAGCCATGTCATGAGTTGGTTAAGAGTCTCTTATGTTAGCAGAGTGATAAACGTTTAGATACCTACTTTTAAAAGTCTTTGTTAAAACACCTTGACCACCTCACACCGTGACATTTTGACACTGTAGGTATATACTATGCATACACAGAATGATCTCATACAACTGACAAGCATGTGCCGCTCTCTTGGTATTGCCAAATAATCAAGTTATATACCTTGTCCTTGAAATATATCCTCATTTCCTTATTTCATTTAAGCTTAGGAAAAACAACTAAACGGTATACATCCAGCAATGTCACTTAAAAGCTATCCGTTAAGTAATGCTTCTGATAAGAAAACATTTAAGGAAATTATCCTGCAAGTGCAATAAGCTAAAATGTTAAGTAAGACTGTAAGAATAAATATAAATAAGCTGCAAAAATCACCAGTCTGGTAAAGTTACAATGATTTGATCACCAATCAATTTATACATTGCATTTTTAAAAAAGAAGAAATTAAACTTCCTTAGGCAACATAAAAACAGAAATCGCTAAACAAAATAACAATATATGACAAACTTAAACACAAAAACATAAAAACACAGACTTGTATGTCGATAAGACATAGCATCTGTACCATTTTGAATTATTTCCTGTTCGCATGGTTTGAAGAAGCCGGGAATACACAAATCTCTGCTCCGTGTGATGAAAACTGCGGAAGAGATTTGAGGCCCAAAATGGTATAGTGGCGAACATGGAATGGTACAAATAGAGCTGTGTGGATAAATGGTAAAGAAGAAAGAGTCACTCAAAAGATCAGAGAGTTCAGAAAATCCTCCTGGAAAACTTGCAACATTTTTCTCATCCTTCCAATATCCAGTTGCTCTGAATTCATCTATACACCAGATGTTAAACAGAGACAGAAGTTGAATGAATCATTTAGCCACATGATTAGCAGTCAATTGGCTTTAACTTATAAACGCCGTACCAAAATGCTTTTGATTACTTTTCAAGGACATAAGACGATGCCACCTAAATTAAAAATAAATCAGTTGAATACTTTTTTGGAAAAGAGATGATTTGTACGCCCAGTTATTACTAGTCTGGAAATGTATCCTATCTGGCGCAAAAGATTTTGATTTTGTTCAAAACATTTAATATAAATGACATTGTGTTGCTATATATTTGAAATTTTAGTGGCAAACGTAGCTATTGGAAAAATTTGGGGTACACTTGGCAGTCAGTATGAGAACAATTCAGGAAAAGTTAAATTATACTCTTTTTGGGAATGTTTCTTGGAATGGTGAATAGGGCATTTCTGAGTGACAAGGGATTATTATATGGAGGTCTTTAACATTGACAGTTTATGTCCCATCCCATTCCTGTTGATGGAAGAGTTGTGTTAGATTCCCTAAAATTCTAGGATATTTCCATGTTTGAGCGAGTAACCACAAATGACGGTATTGTGAGATGATTTATATTTATGGACTGATATATCATTATTTTTATTCAGTGGCAAATTTAGAAGTAGGTGCGTCGCACAAGCTAGGAGGAGAGACAGAAAAAGTCATTAAAGAATCATTTCCTTTGCATCAAAATAATGTAAGATGACATTTTAACGACTTTCGTCCCTCTTTCGGGCTTATGTGACATTAGCAGATGCTACGGTCATGTTTATACAGGATACATCCTCCTGATGCCATGATGTTTGTAATTGTTCTCAGTAAACCAGACTTTCTGTTGAAGCAGCTACAAGCCTCATTTCAGGCTAACAATGACAAGTAAGACTTTTTACTCGAATATCAAACACATGTTAGGAGTTAAGTTTTTGAGTACTTAAGGCTGAAAATGGTTTAAAGGATTCTGAGATGAAACATTTTTAGATTTGTTAAAGAGCTAGAAATTCTGTCCACAGAACTTTTTACAGTTTTTCAATACCTTTTCTTGTTTGTGACATATTCTTTTTCATTTTTTCATTGATCTTTCCTATATGGAGATTAAACTTCCTTATAAGGAATATAGCCACTTTTACTTTCCATGTGAGGAAGTTAACAAGTCTGTCTAAAAATACTAAGAGTCACCATATCTTTAAAACGAAAAAATATTTTTTCAATTATGTAAGACTATTAAACAACTTTTCGAGATCTAGCTACAATGGTGTGACGTCACATGGGCATTTTCCTGAATTTTGGTCATTTTGGCGCGCTCTCTAAACATATTCTTGAAAATTTTGGCACTTCATTCGGAGTTAAAGATAACTCCATTGTCTTATTAACGGTTATCAAAAATCGAAAACACGTTCTATTTTCACCAAAAAATGCTGATTTCAGCATTTTTGATCATTTTTTCATATGATACTCTATGTTTGTGCCAATTTTCATGTAAATTGGATAAGATTTGCAGATTTTAGGCGGGCGGGGGGGGGGGGTAATTTTGCCCCGCTTTACTAGCATCAAAAAGGCCATCCGGAATAGGGTTAAAAGGATTAAATTTCGCGGGGATTAAATTTTGCGGATTTTGCTGACAATGGCCAAATCTGCGGTTTTTGTCTAAAAAAGGAAAAAAGGCTGATCCGCGAAAGTAAAAATCTTATGGCTTAGTTTTAAATAAGCCTCCGCAAATTTATTAATACAAAATTATTAGAGAAACAAAACAAGACAATCGTTAAACGTTGCTCCCATTAATCTGATTCAATTACAATTTCATTTTTATGCTCAACTCGGGAAGATAGTTTAAATATTGAACTTTAAACATTGTTCCAATGTTCCGATTCAGCTTTGCTTTCTTTTTGGGAACAGGTGCTTTGATATTTTTCCAGGGAGCTTTCTTTGATGAAGTACATGGCTCATCTAACGGACACAAAAAGGACGCCAGTGTAACTTCTTCCTTAGGGTCCGAGTACAGAAATTTTAATAGCTCCAAATACTGATCCATCAACATGTGATATTTGATCTTTCCCGGCATTTTTACGGGAACCATACACACTACTTCTAACCCTCCTTGGACTAGCGGTGAAATCCTATAATTATTTGTTGCTAACATTGCTAGCACCATTTTTTTTTTTTATTATTAATTTCTTTTTTTTATAGTTAGAAAAATAAAATAAATAGTGTTTTCTATTTAATAACAAGAAATACTAATAAAATCTAACTGAAATGATGCCAAATACTAATAATAAACTTTGACTAAATATTTCAAACATTTCAACATTATGCACAAATTTTGCACGTACACGTCTTTGGTTTCTAATTTCTTATATTTTTCTTAAACAAGTTTAAACTTTTAATTCTTTAATTTTATTTGGAAGACTATTCCATATAAGTCCTCCTTTGAAAATTTTGCATTTTGATAGGCTGATTAGGAACTTTTACCGTAAACTGTAATTTAAATTTTTTAAATCAAAAAGCTCCGAGGTTAACTCCGGAGAGAGCCCATTTACCATTTTGAAAATAAATAACATTAGCGATTTCAAATTTTGTGTGTGAATGCTACCGTCTTTATATTTTTCTAAAAGTTCATCAAATTATTTATCAACTCTCTTGTGGATTAGGTTTATCCTTGAACTTTCAATTTTTGGACAAAACATCCAGGTTGAATTGCAATATCTGAACTTTGACATAATAAAAAAATTAGCAATTACATAAGCTTGATCAATTCTCAGGAATTTCCTAATCCCCGCAGATCAGGTTTACATGGTACTGAAGAGAAGTTGACTATCTAATATCACCCCTAGAACTTTATTATAAAGTTGATTTTCAAGTGAATTATTTTCATCAATCTCAAGATTTATGTTAGAAAATATTTTCCGACGACATAGAATCATAAATTGAAATTTTTCAGGTAAGCTTTAATGGAGTTATCACTGAACCATTTTAAAAGGATATCCATACCTAAATCTTTGCTAAAGCCATTTGAGTTTATACCATTTATCATTGAGTCACCGATGATCATTGTATGGTCACCTAAGGTAGAAGGTTTCGACCTCATAAAATCTTTCTTTGATTTAATTAGTAGGGTCATAATAAAATCTGATGTCGTTTTTCTTGTGTTCGCTGTGTTCTTTGCATCCGTCCGCCATCATGTCGTTGTTGAGAAACTTACATTTTCGGACAAATCAGCAGAATTACCAATTGAAGAATTTTACTTTATAATTTCATATAAAATCATCACTACGTTTAAAATTGTCATACAATAAATCTTTACTTAAGAACTATAGTATGAAAAGAATGGATAACTGAATAAAGCATACAGAGTACGTTCATACAATGTTTTCAATCTCAAATAACGTTGTTACGACGTCGCTTCAACGTCGTGCGTCTGACAATAAAAACGTTGATATTGTAAAAAATTCTTTTAAAAAGAGACTTTCTTGTGGACCCATTCGTCCCAAATCCATTCTTTGTCACCATCGTTGTATTCAACAAACCAACCGCCAGGTCTTTTAGCGGTCACCTGAAAAAACATTAGCCGTATTTATACTAAGACGAACTAATCATCTGAGACGAATAGTTCGTCTTGACGATTAGTTCGATTAACAAAAGAAATGTCTTTTTTCGTCGCATTTATACTGTCGAGTAAATTGATAATTTAGACGATTTATTCGTATCAGACGATTAGTTCGTCTCAGTATAAATACAGCTATTTTTAACATTTTTTAACTTAAAAGTTATCGTTGTTAGACACAAAGTAAATACCCTAAGTGGCTTAATTTTCGCGTGGATTTAATTTCGCGAACCCCCAAATTTTTACGTTTCGCGTGGATTTAAATTTCGCGAATCGTCACATTAAAACGATTTCGCGTGGAGTTATTTTCGCGAGAGCATTTTTTTGTTTTTTTGTTTAGGATAACGGAAAATTGAAGGAAAAAAAATCTAAATTTCATTGAACGTGTGTTTAAAACAATAAACAACTTATATTAACAACAAAATATTAACAAAATCAGAAGAATTCATAACACAACTAATTTAAGCGCACGTAAAAAGATCATAAGTATTAGCCTCTTCGTCCAAAAAGTACTCATCTTCAGAATCTGATTCACTTTTATACCTTTCATCTACATCGTCATCACCTGCGCCTGGAAACTGCAGACTTTCCTGTGAGAAAGCAGTTAAACATCCACTGACCGGATCGATGTCATGAAATTGGTCAAGGCATTGCAGGTCAACGGAACCCATTTTCATTGTCAAACGACAATATTTAAAACACCTTTTTTTCTAAACGTGAACCCGTATTGGGTAGAGTGCGTTACTTTAATTGTCCAGAGTAGCTTTTTCCAGTCAACAACTCCAAATTTGAGCGTTTTAGGCTGCTTTTAAAAATGCATTTTGTGTGGATTTAATTTCGCGAATGGCCGATTTTTTCACATTTAGCGTGGATTTGATTTCGCGAAAAAGGCAAAAATTCGCGAAATTCGCGAAAATTAATCCACGCAAAAATTAAGCCACTTAAGGTAGTGACAAAATTTTGGTGGCAACGAAATTTAGACGGCTAAAAATATCCCTAAAGGTTGATTTACATCAAGGATTGTGTACGCTTTGATGATAAAAGTGATATATACGGCACTTAGATATCATTACACAAGGTTCGCTAAACCTTTTTCCCCATATAGTTATTATTTATCTTTATTGCCTGGATGACGTAATAAGATGCATTATTACGGAAAATACTGAAATTTGATTGGTCTAGCAGCGGGCATTACGATACGGTAAAGGTCATGAATTTAAAATGGTAGCTTTGATTGTAAACAAAACTTGAATACATTAAACACAAGGTACATCACTCCTTTCTTTTCAAGTTTGTTTGATTTTGGTTACTAGAAATAGTAATGATGTTATTGTTTTTCATCTTTCTTCGATTCGTTTTAAAGTTTCAAACGTCAAAATAATTTCCAACGTCAGTGCAATGTTATCAGATCAGATCAAAGGCTATCTTGTTTACTTGAGAGAAAACGTACTGCAAATGTTTATCAATTGTAGAGAATTTATATATTATCCTAGACCA